>LJIJ01001767.1:0-36820 GCA_001718145.1 Orchesella cincta
TCATTTCCTATTCTCCGCCCCCCATCCAAATTATCTATCTTCAAGCTACAAGCAGCAATAAAATCACGACCCAAAATAACGTCGTTCTAACATGGTAAAAGCAGAAATGTATGTTTCGTTTTCCGACCATTCAAATCTATAACCAATTCTACTTTTTCGTTCACCAGAACCGTACTATTAGCGGTTGATACCAACAGCTCGTGTCTACAAGTTGGCACTTTCAAAAAGGCAAGTAGACTAATTACTTCAACGTTAACAAATGAGAATGAGGATCCTGTGTCTAATAACGCTGGGAACGCACGATTACATAACTTTAATGCTACCACGGGCTCAATATCAAAGACCCTGTTTTGAAGAACGTTGTTATCAATATTATTGCTTCCTCTATGCTGCAAATACTGCAAGTCTGCAGTTTCATAACCATGTCTGTCCGGATTAAAACTACTGTTCTGCTCTTTCATTGTGTAGTCCATACTATCTGACGGTTGGTTGTATGCTAACGATGGTTCTATATTGCAATATGACTTCGGCTCTTTATACTGGTTATCGTGGTAAATATACTCCTGAGCTATCCTAGCTTCTTTCATTAAATCTGCAAGAGTATCAAATTCGCTCCCACGGCGAGTTACGATAAACCGATACTTTGGATGCATCTGCTTTTAAATATTCTATCAACAACGGTTTTCTCGGAACTGGCTCGCCCTAATCTATCATAAAATTCTTGAATAACCTAATATATTTTGTTAAAGACTCGCCCGTGCCCTGTGACCTCTCATTGAGCTCCTTTTTAATTCATCATAATAACCTGGTGGTTGGAACTCTTTCCTGAACATGTAAACGAAATCACCCCACGAATGAATAAATTGTTTAACAAACCAGTACCAGCCATTAGCTTCTCCCTTTAATGCAACAGGCAAAATTTGTCCTATTATTTCCTCATATGTGCAAGCCATGGCTAGTTTATACCTTTCTAGTTCTTTTAAAAAATCATAAGCTGTTTTGCTTTCATTCATCCCTGAATACGTAGGTATATCAATATCTAGCCTTAAACGGCAACTTGAAGAATCCTTTCTATTGAATGTACTAAATGCACTATAAATCCTTTCATCCAAATAAGCTCGTTGGCCTGTTTTTCCTTGAGTTCGCTGAACATTTATGTAAATCTTGCATATCCTGATTAATTTGACTAATCATATCTGAGCCCATTGACATATCTGCCTATTTTTACCCACGTCCCTAGTATCCCATTCAATGTCTATCTCTTTCCTGACTCTCTGATTGGATGTTTTAAAAATATCAAAATTTTCTGTCGCTTTTTGAAAAATTTCAATCCGCGGAGCCCCCAATTGTAACGTCTGTTGTTACATAAAGGAATATTATATATAGGTTAAATACAATAGATAAGAAGATAAGAATATTTGAAGAGATAAGGAAGAAAGCTACACTGTTATTTCATTGGAGTAAACTAATATCACATCAATTACATAACATCATCCAATCAGATAATAGGTCTATGCTCTCAGATTACCCGAATATTACTTATGCAACCCTCAGGAACCAAGTATAACAAGACCTGTTATTACTTGAGGGAAAAGGCCATTATCAGACACTGATAATATTTCATCTAGTAAGCAACAGACCTGTCGCACCCAATCTCTGGTCACAGTCACGACGCTGACTGGGCAAGACTGAGCACGAGTCAAAGGCGCTGCTTCCTTTTATACCGCCCCTCAGCTCTCCCCTTCAAAATTTTACGAATGTCCATAAAAGGAAATAACAGAATATACTGGGGTGTTGCATGCCAACGCTACAATACCCATTACAAGACTAGTACCTCATATGCGGTGAAAAATAAGACCTTTTGCCTGTGCCTCGAAGGTGTATTACTTCAAAGTCTGTAATTGATGTTGTATATATTAGGGAACATCAGAATCATACTGTTCTGTAGAAGGGCAGGCGTCACAAAATCAAGAAATATATGTATATTGAAATGTTTGTGGAAATGCAAACGAGAGGTTAACTAAAGTAAGGGTGAAAATTGTGAGGGGACATTGCTGTAATGAGTAGTTTTAAATCTACGCCGACTTTATACTGGGCCATTAACCCACTCTGATGACTGATCATTTTGCTTCACATCATTACTCGCATTCTTGGCTTAGCCCTGTTCATCAGCAGCAGCAGCAGCAATGGATCGGTCTGCATGAGAGGATTGCCAAACAAAGACTCATGAACTCTGCTGCAACAAGATTCTTTGGACTATCCTGAATGAAACTTGTTTTGTGTTTCCTGTGTAGTATACGCAATTAATGTACAATGAATGATGAGTTAGTTTATTTCCAAAATGAGATTGGGTATAGAAGAATGTTCCATATGAGAGAACAAACGCATTGAACGCATTTGTGTAGAGTTTACTGTGGAAAACCTAATCTTGCACAGCAATTCACAAAAACATGAGTTTGTCCATTTTCACAAAGTTCTTTTGTCGTTTAAAGATCATGGTTGCTGGACTGGAAAATATCACAAATAGAGATAGTGAACGTAAACTTTATGGCATAATCACTGATTTTCTTATCTTATAGAGTGTGCGGGTGTTACATTGTTACCTGGGGTCCATATTCTGAAATACCACTGCTATTGGTTTTATGTGATCATTTTGATAAGAAATCTAATACTGTGTCATTTTATAAACTTTTTACAAGAAAATTTTTTCGGGTAGTAGCAATTTGTCTTATCTTTGATATGCTCACTTGATGCTTTTAATTAAATCATTCAGCCTTTTGGGTGCGGCAAATGCTATTCAAATTTTAAAACTAGCTACACATAGAGGATAAATTAATCTATAAATATTCACGGTACCAGAAAACGATAACATTTGTATAAGACTATGACGGTTTGGTGGTGGGGTTGTTGATGTGAATTTTGAAGCACAACGCAGGCTTTCTTTTTAGTGGCTCTTGATTTCTAGGAGTAAGCCCATCACCATTCTCGAGTTTTTACTACCACACAAAGAGCTGAAGTACAGTAGGAACCAAGCAAGAAAAAAATCGTTGAATAACAACTCATGTATTTTCCTTATGTGATACATGCGCGTTTAGTTAGTAGTGTGAATGTATGCGTTTCGCTTTTTATAACATATTTTTCTTTGGCCACAGAGCTTCCTTTTTCATATGCCAAAGAGGAAACCTTTGGAGATTTATGTCGCGGCAGTTTGAAGGAATGTGAGAGCAAGCCCCTCCAGGTCTATTTAGACCAAGATCATATCATCCTTAACATCTCTTTTGCAACTAGAATCCACGTTCTTTTGCTAGCCCTTTTTGCTGTTTTGACTGCTTCTTCTCAGCTCGTAGAAAAAGAATAAAACATAAGCATTTCATCAGAGTGGCAGAAAGAAAAGCAGTAATCGTGGTAGTGACTGGGAAACAAGAGTTTTAAGAGCGCGAGCCCAGCAGTGACTGAAAGAGCAACAATGAGTTGCTGGTAATAGTGAAGTTGTTGTAAAATCGTAATGGTAGGGTAGGTTTGTTGTTTCTATCTTGGTTATTATTACTATTACTACCACCACTACCGTTGTTCAACAACGTACAAACACACACACACACTCTTATTGTTTCGACAAAAATAAGTAGGCAGCCATACATCTTTCCTGTTTTTAAAAATGGATTTGCCCATTATCGTTGTACTAGGTAGGCTGACCTGCTCCTGGTTTCGAATCTCATTACACATTAGTAGGCTTTGAAAGAAGTATCGCTTGACAAAGTACAAACTGACTTGCTTACATCGATCTAAATTTAACGCTTAGCAATATCGGGTGTTAAAGAAAATTTGGTGTAACTTGAAAGAGAGAGCATAATGCATAATGGAAAAAAATATAAAATCTCCGACATCGACAATTTTCAATGGATTGATCTTGCTGAGAAAAATGTATGCACATACACAAACAATCCCCTGACTCATTAATACCTTTTGGATTGACGCTTACAAACTTTGGTAAGAAATCAGTGGATCCTCAAGCTGCTGCCTTTCTTTTTTTTTATTCTGAAAAGATTTATGCTGAACTGCATGCTAAATGAAGATGCTGTTTTAAATCATGTAATAAAAGCAACATGATTTTCTGTTCAGCATAAATCTTTTCAGAATAAAAAAAAGAAAGGCAGCAGCTTTGAGGATCCCACTGATTTCTTACCAAAGTTTGTAAGCGTCAATCCAAAAGGTATAATGAGGTAAGGGGATTGTTTGTGGTAGCATACTTTTTCTCAGCAAGATCAAATTGTCGATGTCGGAGATTTTTATATTTTTTTCATTATGCATTATGCTCTCTCTTTCAAGTACACCAGAATTTTCGTTAACACCGCGCCATTGCTAAGCGTTAAATTTAGATCGATGTAAGCAAGTCAGTTTGTACTTTGTAAGCGATACTTCTTTCAAAGCCTACTAATGTGTAATGAGATTCGAAACCAGGAGCAGGTCAGCCTAACCTAGTACAACGATAATGGGAAATCCATTTTTAAAACGAGGAAGATGTATGGCTGCCTACTTATTTTTTGTCGAAACAATAAGATGAGTGTGTGTGTGTTTGTACGTTGTTGAACAACGGTAGTGGTGGTAGTAATAGTAATAATAACCAAGATAGAAACAACAACCTACCCTACCATTACGATTTTTACAACTTCACTATTACCAGCAACTCATTGTTGCTCTTTCAGTCACTGCTGGGTCTGCGCTGCTCTTAAAACTCTTGTTTCCCAGTCACTACCACGATACTACTGTTTCTTTCTGCCACTCTGATGAAATGCTTATGTTTTTATTCTTTTTCTACGAGCTGAGAAGAAGCAGTCAAAAACAGCAAAAAGGGCTAGCAAAAGAACGTGGATTCTAGTTGCAAAGAGATGTTTAAGGATGATATGATCTTGGTCGTAAATAGACCTGGAGGGGCTTGTCTCACATTTCCTTCAAACTGCCGGACATAAATCTCCAAAGGTTTCCTCTTTGGCATATGGAAAAAGGAAGCTCTGTGGCAAAGAAAAATATGTTATAAAAAGCGAAACGCATACATTCACACACTAACTAAGACGGCATGTATTCACATAAGGAAAATACATGAGTTTTATTCAACGATTTTTTTCTTGCTCGGTTTCCTACTGGTACTTCAGCTCTTTGTGTGGTAGTAAAAACTCGAGAATGGTGGGATGGGCTTACTCCTAGAAATCAAGAGCACTAAAAAGAAAGCCTGCGTTGTGCTCAAAATTCACATCAACAACCCACCACCAACCGTCATAGTCTTATACAAAATGTTATCGTTTTCTGGTACGTGAATATTTATAGATTAATTTATCCTCTATGTGTAGCTAGTTTTAAAATTTGAATAGCATTTGCCGCACCAAAAGCTGAATGATTTAATTAAGAAGTATTATCAAGTGAGCATATCAAAGATAAGACAAATTGCTACTACCCGAAAAAAAATTTTGTAAAAAGTTTTATAAAATGACAGTATTAGATTCTTATCAAAATGATCACATAAAACCAATAGCAGTGGTATTTCAGAATATGGACCCAATGTAACACCCGCACACTCTATAAGATAAGAAAATCAGTGATTATGCCATGAAGTTTACGTTCACTATCTCTATTTGTGATATTTTCCAGTCCCATCAACCATGATCTTTAAACGACAAAAGAACTTTGTGAAATGACAAACTCATGTTTTTGTGAATTGCTGTGCAAGATTAGGTTTTCCACAGTAAACTCTACGCAAATGGTTCAATGCGTTTGTTCTCTCATATGAACATTCTTCTAACCCATCTCATTTTGGAAATAAACTAACTCATCATTCATTGTACATTAATTGCGTATACTACACAGGAAACACAAACAAGTTTCATTCAGGATAGTCCAAAGAATCTTGTTGAGCAGAGTTCATGAGTCTTTGTTTGGCAATCCTCTCATGCAGACCGATCCATTGCTGCTGCTGCTGCTGATGACAGGGCTAAGCCAAGAAGCGAGTAATGATGTGAAGCAAAATGATCAGTCATCAGAGTGGTTAATGGCCCAGTATAAAGTCCGTAAGATTTAAAACTACTCATTCAGCAATGTCCCTCACAATTTTCACCCTTACTTTAGTTAACCTCTCGTTTGCATTTCCCACAAACATTTCCAATATACATATATTCTTGATTTTGTGACGCCTGCCCTTCTACAGAACAGTATGATTGCCTGATGTTCCCTTAATATACTACACACATCATATTACGGACTTTGAGTAATACACCTCAGATGCAGCAAAACCGGTCTTTATTTTTCACCGCATATGAGTAGGTCTTGTAATGGGTATTGTAAGGTTGGCATGCAACACCCCAGTAATATTCTTTATTTCCTTTTATGGCATTTCGTAAATTTTGAAGGAGAGCTGAGGGTATAAAAGGAAGGCAGCTCCTTTGACTCGCGCTCAGTCTTTGCCCAGTCAGCGTCGTGACTGTGACCAGAGATTGGGTGCGACAGTGTCTGTTGCTTACTAGATGAAATATTATCAGTGTCTGATAATGGCCTTTTCCCTCAAGTAATAACAGTGTCTTGTTATACTTGGTTCCTGAGGGTTGCATAAGTAATATTCGGGGTTATCTGAGAGCTAGACTTCTTATCTGATTGGATGGTGTTATGTAATTGATGTGATATTAGTTTACTCCAATGAATAAAGTAGCTTTCTTCCTTATCTCTTTAAATTTGTCTAATCTGGTCTCATCATTGTAGTATTAACCTAGTATAATATTCCTTTATGTAACAACAGACGTTACAATTGGGGGCTCGTCCGGGATTGAAATTTTTTCCAAAAAGCGACAGAAATTTTGATATTTTTAAAACATCCAATCAGAGAGTTAGGAAACAGGTAGACATTGATTGGGAAACTATGGACGTGGGTAAAAATAGCGCAGATATGTCAATGGGCTCAGATATGGTCAGTCAAATTAATCAGGATATGCAAGATTTACATAAACTGTTTAGCGAACTCAAGGAAAAACAGGCCAACGAGCTTAATTTGGATGAAAGGATTTATAGTGCATTTAGTACATTCAATAGAAAGGATTCTTCAAATTGCCGTTTAAGGCTAGATATTGATATACCTACGTATTCAGGGATGCATGAAAGCAAAACAGCTTATGATTTTTTAAAGAACTAGAAAGGTATAAACTAGCCATGGCTTGCACATATGAGGAAATAATAGGACAAATTTTGCCTGTTGCATTAAAGGGAGAAGCTAATGGCTGGTACTTGTTTGTTAAACAATTTATTCATTCGTGGGGTGATTTCGTTTACATGTTCAGGAAGGAGTTCCAACCACCAGGTTATTACGATGAATTAAAAAGGGAGCTCAATGAGAGGTCACAGGGCACGGGCGAGTCTTTAACAAAATATATTAGGGTTATTCAAGAATTTTATGATAGATTAGGCGAGCCAGTTCCAGAGAAAACCGTTGTTGATAGAATATTGAAGCAGATGCATCCAAAGTATCGGTTTATCGTAACTCGCCGTGGGAGCGAATTTGATACTCTTGCAGATTTAATGAAAGAAGCTAATAGCGTCAGAGTAGTAGTTTACCACGATTCGCAGTACTTGCAGCATAGAGGAAGCAATGAAATTGATAACAACGTTCTTCAAAACAGGATCTTTGATATTGAGCCTGTAGTCGCAGTAAAGTTATGTAATCGTGTGTTCCCAGCGTTATTAGACACAGGTTCCTCATTCTCATTTGTTAATGTTGAAGTAATTATTCTACTTGACTTTTTAAAAGTGCCAACTTTTAGACATGAATTGTTGGTATCAACTGCTAATAGTACAGTTCTGGTGAACGAAAAAGTAGAATTAGTTGTAGATTTGAATGGTCGGAAAACAAAACATACATTTCTACTTTTACCATGTTTAGAACGACCAGTTATTGGGTCGGATTTTATTGCTGCCTGTAAATTGACGATAGATATTGGAATGGGTGGCTGGAGAATTGGAAATGAAAAATTAGTGCCTTTCAAAATATTCACTTGCAACAATTCATACATAAGAATCATGAGGCTCCTGTCCCTGAGCATGTGTTATCGACCAATATACATGGCGGTGAGGTCACCTTGGATAGTTCTACTTATAAATATGTTCCACCTACGCTGTCTCGGGTGAGTGTAGACGCCAAGGCCGGGTGCACTGCTCATAAAGGGGTACGGGTAAACAGAGAGATAGCTCACAGACACGAAATTAACACAATAGACGTATTAGATCAGGTAGGCTCTTGGCGAAAAGAACTAGGTATAGAAACAAGAACACGACCTAAGGGCAATAAAAGGACGGTTGGAGGCTACCGTGGCCAGGTCCGCAAACAACTCACCGTGCCTAACAAAATACCTCATGATCAAAGGTTTAGCCGAGTTGAATAGGTTTAATGCTCCCGGGACTGTCCCTGGCTATCGTCACATTTACTATATGGGCATTAATGGACATAATGGACATTCTCCTCAGCTGTTCCAAAGCAATTGTAAGCATTACAGGCGTAGAAAAGCTAACAAAAGATGCAATTTGGATATGAGGAAAGTTTTCTTTATATCGTAAAAGAACTCACGATTATGAATTCGTTAATTGACTAGTAAAGATTGCCGTTTGTAATGTTTTGAGGAACGTTGATCTTTAATATATTTTGATGCTAGAATTAGTTGTTTTAGGCAATTGAATGGAAACGTTACAATACAAGTACTAGCAGTGTTGTCTGAGCCCATTTAGTAAATGCGCTGTAATTTCAAAGTTACGGGAAAATAATTTAACTATGAGGTTTTATTTTAGGTATTAGTTTGGCGAAAACGTTGTCGAGTCTTTTCAGAGAAGGACTGGATAAATGCTGGAGACGTTTAAACTTCTAAATTCTTTGTAAACACAATTCAATCAGATGGTATGGTTTAAATTAGTTTAGTTTGAGGGAGGGGTATATGTAATGGGTATTGTAAGGTTGGCATGCAACACTCCAGTAATACTTTGTTATTTCCTTTTATGGACATTTCGTAAATTTTGAAGGGAGAGCTGAGGGTATAAAAGGAAGGAGCTCCTTTGACTCGCGCTCAGTCTTTGCCCAGTCAGCGTCGTGACTGTGACCAGAGATTGGGTGCGACAGCGTCTGTTGCTTACTAGATGAAATATTATCAGTGTCTGATAATGGCCTTTTCCCTCAAGTAATAACAGCGTCTTGTTATACTTGGTTCCTGAGGGTTGCATAAGTAATATTCGGGGTAATCTGAGAGCTAGACCTATTTATCTGATTGGATGGTGTTATGTAATTGATGTGATATTAGTTTACTCTAATGAATAAAGTAGCTTTCTTCCTTATCTCTTCAAATCTGTCTTACCTGGTCTTATCATTGTAGTATTAACTTAGTATAATATTCCTTTATGTAACAACAGACGTTACAGAGGATGTAATAACATTACGCTAGAAAAAGGGCATGAGGTTGATGATGATAGCTCTTGGTCGTGGAGTCATCATCTGATGTGATGTGACGCTTTTCCTTTTCCAGAAAACGGGACAACTTCTTTTTCTCTCGTCCTTCTATTTTTACAGTGTATGTGAACTCATATGTAAACAACCATCAAGGATATATATATGTCCTGTATTCATAATATACAGAAGAAACGGGTGAAAGTAAACAAGAGCTTTGCCTGTAGTCACTTAAAGTGGGTTAGTATGATGATCATGATGATGATATGTTGTACTGTGCATAGCGATGATCAAAACACCGTTCCTTTTCTAAACTTTAACGAGTAATAATTTTATATAATGCATGAAATTGCGTATAAACTGAAAAAAAAAGTATGCGTAGCTCAAAGCGACTCTTGACAGTTCCATCACGGAGTGCTATAAAGCACCAACCCGAGCAACACAGATAGAGAGCCTCTTTTATTTTGAAGAAAAGCACAATGACTCACAAACCTTATAGGTACGTTGGAAGTCTATATAAAATCGTCCCGTTGAAGTATGTACTTCCAGTGGAGACGGAAGTACATAACAATTTGACTACGGGGATGGATGGAGCTAAGAAATCATGTGAACAAGTTGGGATGAAAGTATCATCAACTTCAATAATAACAGTAAGAGCTAAAGAGGGATATGGACAAGCCAATTCGCCGAGAGTAGATCGGATCAAGCCTACGCTAAGCATATGTATACTATTTGGCTTATATCAGCTATATCCTGTTATTGTTCAATATATGAAAAAAAAAGTTTCAAAAACTTGTGTACATTGTGGGAACGGCTACACATATCTCTCCTGTTATATCGAGCTTGAGCTAACATTGTGATCCTGTAGAGATGCTCATTCCTCTTCCCATCCTCGTTCAAAGCATTTATAAATGCCAGGACCAAGAAGAAGATTCTAGATTGAGACCGGGACCAATTTGTCACACCTTGTCACCCAAAATTCCATTACATAACGGTGTATTCTTTCTTCTCCCTCTTTCTTCACTGCTGCTGCTCTCCTCTTCTCTCTATTTTTGCACTGCTGCAGTGATGAAAAGTGCTTGGAACGGCAACCATACAGTTTACTCTTTTGGTAAAAGCAGTTTTACTCTGGAAGGAGAAAGGGGGGAGAGAGAGAGTATAAGTAGGTCTCTCTGTTTTTTCCATGTCCTCGACTCCTTCTTCGTCAGTGGTTCTAACCCTAATCCACAGATATATGCCCTGACAGTACTTACTCAGAGTATTTTTTGAGTCATTTGAAAAGAGAGGATTTAAAATATTGGGCAAGAGTAAGTTGTACTGACATTGGATGGAATGGAAATAGAGCAGCATCAGTAGTTTCTTCATAATACTTTTATCCGCAAAAACCTGCTTACTGGCCGCCACCAGAAGAGTTGTCCAAAGAAAGGGGACGTGAAGGTTATTCACGCACATCTTATTACCCACTACCATCATCATCATCTTGCACTTTTGTTTCTTTACTTAATGGCTTTGCCAATACTAAAACACTACCCTACTTTCTCTTGCATCGTTCTCAAATATTATCCTCACATTATGGCTGGCAGCCATGTCAGTAACTTATTCAACATCTTCCAGTCCGTTCCGACGTTGCGGTTTTTTAAAGAATTCATAATGTCGGAATTTTAAAATTATAAACCTGTAGAATAATAAATAGACCATCATTTATTTAAGCAATGGCTGCTCTATTATTCTTTTGGGGAAAAGTTAAGTAAATTCAAAATTGAACTGCTTAGCCGCAAATCTTTTCATCAATTTTGAAACACATAAATCCTCCCTGACAAAATTAAAGTGACAAATGCTCACTTGACAAGAGGATGACGGCTTGAAAATCATAACTGATATTCTATTCTTCGCAATGTGTAATGTAGTTCTCTGCACTGGAAAATCTGTCTTGCTACATCCGTCCATCCATCCGCATCCGAAAACAAGCCAGCTTTCGTTTTTCTTTTCTTTCTCTTTGTCCAAGTCGTTCTGTGATACGGACTCCCTTTGCGGTTGCTGCTTACGTTGATAGCTCATCAGCTCCACTCATCCGTGCCATTTTAACGCAAATAGAAAGAGGGAGAAAGAGCTGGTATACGATGTTGACTTTGAAAAAACACACGGAGGCAAGCACGCCCATGCCAAGTTTTTTCTTTCGTCTGTATCATGCTTTACTTGTAGCACTTACTTATTGCTGACTCTTAAAACTTGGAATTTACGAAGTGGAACTGTCATATTACAGACAGAAAAATACATCTTGCCATTGAGTAGAAACCATGAAGAAGTGGAAGAAGAAAAATAAGCTCAACTAAAATATTACTTTTTTCTTCGCTTTCCCTCTGGAAAAGTAGTTCTGCTGGTTACTACTTTTCTACCACTGTGGGAGAAAGAAAGTCTGAAAAATTGTGGTGTTTTACACACTGAGATTTTCAAATGCTACATCCTCAAAAGAGGGATATTGTAGACAAGACAAGTAGGAGAAAAAAGACAACAGACGTGGATCCCTTTTTCTTCCGTCTTCGGTGACCATGTGACGTGGAGAAGTAAAAAAAAGAAAGAGGAAAACTAAAGAAATTTTTTCGGACGTGCGTGTCGCTTATAGAGCAAATCAAAGAAAGAAAAGGATGACTGGTTTGGTTTTACTTGACTCCATTCTTTTCTCCGCTCGTATCTAGTTCCAGCAACGCAGATATTTTTTGCGTGTCCCTTCAAAGGGCTCAATGCAAGTTTGAGGGAAAAAAAGTGGGAGACAAAAAAATATATGTGTATAATAATATTATTAGGCGACAGTAAATTCTATGTCGTCACAACGTATGTGTAGTATTCAATCTGCTTTTAGGGAAAATTGCAAACGTATATAGAATCTGAACTGGAAAGATTCATACAAGAATCTGACCCCAGCATCACGACCTCCTTATTGTAGAGTCCCATAATGTAGTCAAAGAAAGCAGAATATATGTTCAAATAAAGTAGGGAGGCAAGGTTTGTGAATATTTTTGCGTGGATGCAGAAGAGAAGCTTAGGAGCTTGGGGAAAACTATATTGGCCAAAATAGCTTAGCTCAGCTGAGTAGGGAAAATGTGAAATTACAAGCACAGACGGTGTGATAGCGTGAAGCACTGTTTTCCAGCTTAACACCTACGTTGTATAATATAAAATCATCATGCAAAATCTGCTTCACAAAGATTCAACTGGAACCGGATCAAGCAATAAATGTTCACTAGAAATAAGATTTACAAGGATGGTTCAACGGATGTACATAAAAGACAGAGGTATGAACTCACCAAAAAAGGGAGCTTATGTTTATAGTAAAAAAACGTAGGAACCAACCATGTTCACATTTATCGCTAGAATTCTTGTGTATATTATGTATGTCGTACGGAAAAGGAGGAGGAAGGAAGTAAAGGTGACCTACAACTGGAGCACATGGGTGGCAATAAAGATTAGATTTCTGTGACTGCATTTCTTTCGGCTTCTTTTGTTAGTCCTGTTTCCATACTTTTTCTTTCTCTTTACTACACACACACACGGTGGGGGGAAAGCTCTGGAAAGTTATGAACGTTTGGTATTTTTTAGAGTTCAAACGCTAATTTTGTATTAAATCAGATTTTATATCGTATTTTTGCTTTGCTAAACTTTGGTTGTATACAGAAGCATTAAAAGTTTAAATGGTATGGAGTACTATGGAAAGCCGTGCCAAATGGCATTAGTCTGTCAAATTATAGATAACTTTTTGCACAAGTAAATAACTTGCAATAAAGAAAGATGAAGGTACCTGATTCTGATAACTGCATTTGATTATCGATTTACGAGATTCTTATGATGGCTTTTCCAATAAAACTGTGCTCCTCCAACTCGTCTAGTAAGCGAGGATGGATGCGAAGACATGTCGCATTCCACTATTATTGCCATTTTATAGTAGAGTTTTCATATGTAGGTCCCATCCCGGAGTATGACGCCCATGGCACCACTATCTCAATTTTTCCCAACTTTTTCACATACCTTACAATCTACGCGAGATTGTGTGGGATGAGTGTGATCGTGATGTGAGGATGACTAGGCCGATGATGAAAGAAGGTTTTCACGTATCTGTGAAAGAATTTCTGAGTACATATTGACCATTATATCCGTTGCCTGTTACAATTTGACACGTATATTTACCACCTTCTTCCCGTTGTCATCATCCCCATTCCTGTGATCCGGAGAATGTGAGGAAGAAATATTTTTTATTCACGAGCCAGCCACACACTTTTTTGTGTGTGCTTCTTTTCAACTCTGCGACCGAAGCAATTTCTTCAACTATTCATATCACTTTTTTCCTCTACATTTTTTTTTTGCAAAAAGCAATGATAATGCGGTAGTGAAAGTTATAAGTATGACTTATACAAAGAAAGAGAGAGAGAAAAAGGAACTTAACTTGCCGAGCTAACAAGATATGGGTAAGATGAATGATATTGTGCATAATAATAATATATCTATGAATGAATAAATGAAGAAAGAGAGAGGGAGAAAAAAGTGGGATGAAAGAATTCTCGCAAATTTTTACTTCCTTTCTTCACCAACTTTTTTTTATTTGCTATTATGCATGTGTTCATGAGCACGAGTGTCTGTATGGGGATGTGTGCTATATATTGAGGAGAAACGAGCCATAACCCAGTTCACTAGAATATCCAGTTTTTGTGTCGCTCCGCTCCATATGTGTCCCCTTTCCTTTTTTTTCTCTCTTTCATCGACTTATTTTTCCCCTTTTGCCTTCTTCCTCTCAATTTTAATGTGAGCAGATTTTCAATGTGCAGTTCTATATCCAATGATGACATCTCTTCTCTCTCTCCCTGCATGTCTGCATCTATGAATATCCTTTGAAATATTTTTTTTTGAAGAAAGAAGATGTAGAATATAAGAGAAATGAAGGGTATAAGGGAAATGGGATAAGGAAGAGCGTATTATACAAATGGTGAAAAGGGAAAAACTGAAATCTTTTATAGAGTCCTCCCAACTACAACATTACATACGTATCTCAGCACTTATTTTAAGTATTACGAGAGAAAAAATGTATAACTTTATGATGACTAGTGACTTTGGTCTGGATGGAATGCATTAAGTATAGCATTTTCCACACATACATTCCACTTTACTTCACCATTTACTTGCTCTATCCCCAGAGCTTTTGCATTAGTTTGGTACTCAATATACCTACCTATATGGAAAGACAAGACCAAGAGTCCAGTCACCGAAAAAGACACTCTGATTTTAAGGATAACTGTCAACATATTTGCATTTTCCAAGGAATTTATTCCTCCTTTGGAAATTCATGAAGTTCCTTTCCACAATTCATAAAAATTGTTTTTTGCCTCTACTTTGTCCCATATTACTTGCAAGTGAAAAAAATATGTGTTCGTGTTTTCCAAAAGTTTTCCTTCCAATCTTTTCCACTGCTGCTTGTAGTAGTATATATCTGCAAAAACCTTTCGTTTTTTTGCCAAGAAGCAGCAGTAAGCATCAGCTTAGATTTCCATACGCAAAGTCACAAAAACATTATTATGATTACTATTGCCATTGTTATATTTATTTGAATTGAGTGCACTACACTTTATTGTTAGTACTGCTGCAGTGGAGAGAAAAAGAGATGAGCAACCAAACCAAGCACGCAGAAAAAAGAATGATAATATATACATCATTCATATTAAATTGCTAATAAGTACATGGAATGCATTGAAACAAGCCTTGTTTCCCAGCTGTAGCAGTACCCTTGTGGGTTAGAGCTCTGTGAGAGGAAAAATGAAAAAAATTGTACCACATTTCTATTTATAATGCCCAAACCGGACGGACACAAAGTCACCACTTTGCATTAGTTATTTATAAAAACGTAGATTCAAATGGGGAGAAAGAGTAGTAGTGCCAGCCAAAAATGTGCAAAGGGAAAGAGAAAGCAAGGCTTAGTTATTTACATAAAGTAAGTCATGTATCAGCAGTCTCGTTTTTTATCTTCACGTCCCATGCATAATAAGTTGGTCGTCGTTTGCTACAGGCCATTCTTTTAGGGAGCCTGCAATAAATGCAAATTAAATTATGGATATGTGGAGGAAGAGGAGAGGATACTAGTGATGCAATATAAAACAAAAGTTTGCTGTGTTTGCAAATATCTGTTTCACTTCTTCTTCGTCTTCTCCACAAACTTGTACATAAAACATGACGGCAGTTTTTTTTGGAGAAAAAGATAAGAAGCTTCACTGCAACAGGAAGGAAGTCAGGCGAGAGAGAAAAGCTGATTAGTCTGCCCTTGAAACAATCAAGGAGCACTGAACTAGTGCTTCACCGTTGCTGATACGGTTGCAAGATATATTTATCTTTGCCCTATCATATAAATCATCGACAGACAAAAGGAGAAGAAAAAAGGGGCTCCTCTGTCTATAGACCAATTTATACAAATTACAGTTGAGAGAAAGTGGATGTCTATGAGGTACGTACGCTACAAGTCAATCTGCTCCACCTTACATTATAGGATCGTGTGCTATGGTTCAGTATCGGGGTCAACTGCTCTCTAAAAATCGCCCATTTTTCACGATGGCGGCTCATTAAATTGTCATCCTAAAGCGAGGTTTCGATAAGGTCAGCAAAAACGATTGCATTCCAAATGCGTTTCTGTCACAAAAAGACAGGCATGCTTTACAAACGAACAAGATTGAAAAAGTGAGGCAATTTACAGTCAAGGCCATAAAGACACACACATACACCCTGCGGGAAAGCTCTTCAGTCATGAAGGTACTTAATGGCTCGAAACAATGCAAATTTCTTTGCTACCAGCAAACGACACGTAACTCGTAAGTTGGGCTCCAGATGATGATGTGATGACGACAGGAATAACTATATAGAGTAGAGATGTTGTTGACTGCAGATCTCTAAAGAATCGTTTGTTCAGCATGAGGAACGTTTACCAAAGAAAAACTTGAATTTTCATCAACATAAATGTACATGAGTTGCGTGGGTAGGCTTTTGGTACATGATACTAGTATACACATACACTCTTCACTTTTCTAATATAAATACGTACTGAACCTAGTTTTGCATTACGTGTAAAGTCCCAGAAAATCAACAATTTTTCCCTGTAAGTATAATACCACATCAAATAGAAATTTTGGAAGAAAGTCACATGAAAAGTATTACGCCTGAGATCACAAGTTATTGGGTATGAAAAGGAGGGCTGACAAGGGTGCTTTCGGTTGTGAAATCCGAAAAGTAATCATGAAATTGCCAAAATTGTCTACATTCATATCGGTTACCTCTTGAAACCGAGCTTGAGTATAAGAGATTATACAACAACGTGATTATAGACCTTATCACGTCTTGCACATACGACAATGCTCAATGTGCATATAGGTAGGTAGGTCAAGGGAAAATACGCTTGGCTCGACTTTTTCCCTTTAATTGCAACTGCCTACCCATGTCCTTGGTTGGAAATATTCTATTGTCGCCACTCAACTTAACATTGAAGAAAAGCCTAGTTCCTCTACTTTGCTCTTGAAGAAAATTCTAGGACTCTGTTGAGCTCAGACTCAAAAACTCAACTCACATCTACAGTGGTAAAAAGCACATTAGAGAAAAAGCTTTGTCACCAGCATCACCACTCTGGGAAGCTTGTACTTAGAAATGCACTCGTAAATACATGCATGGATGTAAGAGTGCACTTCACGGCTGCATGCATCTGTGAACACCAGAGTGATATTTGCTTATCACAGGAATTTACGCAGCTTAATGAACTATAGGCATGCTACTACCTCTTCACAGGTAAAAACGTTTTATGGAAAGTACTGCGAAAGTTAAAGACTGTTCGTCCTATTAGGACTCCATATCATATTGGCACTCGCTTTTAAATCCTCACGTATTGAAGTGAAGTATCATTATGAACTAATGTATTAGCTATAAAAAGCTTTGTGAAGAGCCATTGTATAAGCGTACATATATGCAAGCAAACACAGCACAGCTTTTTGGCTGCTCCTCATGGTGCAACGACATTATTATAAGATTTACATTGTTTATAAAAACGAGCATCAATTGAGCGAGCATGTTAGATAACAAATATGTCATATTCCTCCTTCCTAACGAGAAGAAAAACTCACTCAACGATCAGTGAAGAGGAGAGTCACAGTGGTCCTATTTCGTATAGCAGCAGTAAACCTCTACTATAAAAGCTGGAATATTTGGGAAAACCGTTTTCGCTTTAGTCAACTCAACAGAGTCCTTGTTACTGTTATTTGCCATGAAGCTTGAAGAAAAGTCCATGTTGGCAAAAAGTTTCCTTTGCTATATACTATGCTAGAGTTAAAAATACAAGGATTCAACTTTTTTTCTTCTTCTTCTCTGCTTCTCACTGCTGTACTTGTCTCGTCTCTTGTGTTTAACTCGTTGTAGAGAACTAGATCATAATGCTTCGTTTCACTTGGATGTACACTTCACTTTCCTTTTCGTCTTGTCTTCTTTATTTGGCCAGAGAGAAAAGGAAAGCTCCTTTAAAACAAAATGTCGAAGAGGAGGAAAAGAAAAGAGAGACGAAACGAGACAAAACCTTTCATCCTGATGGGACCTCTCTCTTTCATTCACTCCAGACATTGTTACATACCCGTACAGAGCTGCTGCTAGATCTCGATGGAGTATATTCATGCATGCCTACTTTCAATGTCGTTCATGTGTGTCCATACTTGGTAATGTTATTATATACAAAAACAAAAGACTCAAGTGGTTTCTCGTTGGATGGATGAAGGAGACAAAAAATATACAACTAGTTCCCGTAACAGAAAAAAAACACGATATGCTCTTCCAAACTCTAACATCCATATGGTAAAGTTTACTCCATTTCATTCATACCAGGCTACACGCAAAGCTCTCCACATCTTTCTATCAAAAGAAAAGTGGGAAATGACAGCAGGAGAGAAGTAAAAGGAAGAGAGGATCTTGAAACCACGACAAGAAATAACTGCAACTGATAAAAAAGAAGACTCGAAATTCTGGAAAAAAAGGGGGAAACGACACAAGTTGACAATTCAGATGAAAAACTAAGAAGATGAGAACTGGCATCATCAGCAGCTACATTTGAATCAAGTGAATCAGTCAGAAAAAATCCCCTTTCCTTTCTTTCATGGGGTAAGTGAGACTAAATCGGTAAGGAGCTTCATGAAAAATATTTTGCAACATTATCGGTAAGCAGCTTCTTATACACAAGATATATCATCATAGATCCTCATCATTAGTGAAATAATATGCGTCCCTTCCACTTTCATCTCTATTGAAGTTCAAAAACCGTCTTTAAGCTTTTGATAGAAGACTTGAAAATAATTTTACTCAGCTAAAAAGTTGATCTAAGAGTAAGTTTGTTCAGTTTTTTCTGAGTAAAAAAAGTACAGAAACCCAGCACCGTTGCACTAAGGGGTTGAGAAGTGACGCGTCTATGTATAAAGGAGGACTTACAATGTAATGCGAGAGGTGAATATTTTGGCATCGATTTGCCCTCAAGAGAGCCACCTCCGGCAATACGCGTCAATCAGATGTGCTGTCAGAAAGGGCATTTACTTTCATAACGTCCGCTCCATAACGGTTACATATGAATAGCTCGAGTTCACGTGGTGAAGCGGGTAGGAGGCCCTCGAATCTATATAGTGCGAGATAACCTGGTAAACTGACGAATGGGGGTCTTGAGATCTCGCGGACTTATCGCAGTCTCTCCCCTTGCGACATTCTCTGAAGAAGCCACTTGTCCAAACGCAGCTTACCTCAACCTTCTGAAACGGAAAAAAAAGCTCGGGGTAGCCCCTCGTTGGTGTTGATGGATCGCTCGTTGGTGTCGCATAGCCTCCGTCACAGCACGAGCGTAATACGAAGCGTCCCTATAAGAAACATTTTTTCAGCTCTTCCAAGATATGTTCGTTTTGTCTCTTTTCAGTTTTCTGCTTCATGCCACTGTTTAAAGCCGTACATAGCAGAGCGGAGGTAGCCAGGAGGTAATATACATGACTAATACGGCATCTATACCAACACAATTTAGTATATAGCATTAACTCTGACAATGCATGCATGAGCAATATGGTTCATATCATGGCATTGCTTTAGGTATATATTTTCATATTACTCGCCTTCCAACACTTTAACTTTATAACGTACACACCCTCATCTTCACCATAGGTGCTCGTGAAGTCGAGCCCAACGTTTCCAAAGTCAAAGATGGTGCGTGACCTCGTAGCCGCCTTGAACGGCCGACCGTTGACGAACCACTCAATCTTGAGCTTGGGATCCTTCTTTGGCTCCACCTGGCAAGCGAAGCTGGACGACTTTCCCTCCTCAATCTCGATGTTGTTCAGGTGGCTGATGAACAAAGGTGGCCCGAACTGGGGCTCAGCCAAAACAGCAGGCGACGAAGCCGGCTGCTCGAGCTCCTGGATCTTAGAAATAGCATCAGGGCGTAACGAGTCCGACTGAATGGTTGGTTTAACATCAACCTTAACAGACCCAGTGGTAGTAGCCTCCCCAAACGCGTTCTTAGCAACACAAGTGTAGATGGCACTATCGTCAGTCCTGAGCCCATTGATATCCAGAGTAACGAGCCCAAAGTCAAAAGTGGTCCTCATCGGGACCCAAGGTTAAGGGGCACCCCATTCTTGAACCACTGCACCCCAAGTTTCGGGTCAGACTTTGGCTCAACAAACGCCTCCATGTGAAGCGTGGAGTTCTCAGCAGCGCATACTCCTCCAAGTTCCTGGTGAACACGGGTGGCTCAGAAACGATTTGGTCAGGTCGGACAGCAGTTTGAGGGGATGTTTCAAGGTCCTGGATCTTGTTCCAAGAGGACGGCTGCATCGGCTCTGTTTGCACAGACGATTTACCGTGAACCTTCAGGCTGATCGAGTTTATCGCCTCCCCAGCGCTGTTCCTCACTTTACAAGGAAATCAAAAGTTATTGTCTTTATTGTAAAATGTTAGTTCATACGCTTTAATGCCAATAACTAACCTTTAATGCTGTACATGCCAGAGTCCTCTGGAATCACTGACGAGATGTCCAGCGTCACGAAACCAAAGTCCGCCGTTGATCTATACCGGGTGCCTAGGAAACGAACGCTTCATGAGCATACACGGTTGTTCAGCATAAGTAAAACGAGAGTTAAAAAGCTGACCCATTTTGATCTCGACGCCATTGCAGAACCACTCATACGTGAGAGTAGGATCTCCAATCGGCACAACCCTGCACTCAAAATGCGCATGCTGGCCTTCAAGCAGCTCCGACGGCCCGGTCAAACTGCTCGTGAACACTGGCTTGTCAAACACCTTGTCGGGAATGTCAACTTTAGCGCCCGGTTTGTTCTCAAGCTGCTGAATCTTAGCCAGCCCATCTGGGTGAACGACTGGAAATCCAGATTCGCTGTTGCACCCACCTTCAAACTGGCTGTAGTTACCGCCTCACCAAGCAGGTTCTTCGCCCTGCAATCACAATTGCGTATTAGCATAGCCGGTTATTTAGGATTAGATTAGTTGCATTGCTTTCATCTTGTTGGGAATTGAATAATTCATGGACATTTTTTACTACGACCTGTTGAATGTTGCAACATTAAGCATTGATTATTACTAATACGTTATCAGAGACGGAGATAGTATAGTAATGATAGGATGCTAACTACTGCAAACATAATAATATATCATATGGTTAGTGTGTTCAACGATTGCTCTCATTTTTAACACAATATGAGCTTACGTGACGCGATATTTGGTTGAGGAAAGGATACCAAAAACAAGAAAAGAAGAGAGTTCGTGATATTCGTTCCGAACCTCGATAGACCAGAGACATCATGAGTAGTTAAGTTGTTCACGTCGAGAGATGGACGTAAGTAAAGGACCTCAGACGTGCTATAAAGTATCTATCCATTTCATCAGATCTTTGTGTTACCTGCGGGTCAGTAAAAATATACGTACGCGGCAGCCTCTTTATATACTGCTGGTTATTATTGATTCAGCTCATCAGTATTCGGTTAATATTGTGCTGGCAAAGAGAGGAAATGAACGATAAACGAGGATGAAAAGAGAGTAGGTTAGATAATACATTTTGGAATATCATATCGCTCACGAGTGAGATAATGCTGAATAGTTGGAGTAGCCGTAACATAGTATTTCATAAATAGCCCAATGTGTGACAGCTCCCAAACGCTCTGTCGCTTTTTTAACATCGCATTCAAGTTATTGTCGGGATCTAGCTCCTATATAGAATAGCATGAGAAAATGGTACAAAGAGCGCAATGTGTAAGACTCACATATATTTTTTATCTATGCTACAACGTGCACTGTCTTCTCACGCTACGCGCTCTTTGTGACTTAGGGGCATTTCAATGACACTTACGGGCTCGATAGTAGAGATTTAGTACGCTTCGCATATACAGCAAACTAGGCTGATGAGTGAGCAACGAGGCTCTCTCGCGCCGAGCTGGAGTCATATGCTCTAATTAATGTAGTGTGCTAGTTTAGCGTTGGAGCAAAGCAGGATATTTTTGTCTCTTAGAGTGATATCTGAGACAACTACATCAGTAGGCTTCACTTCTCAGTATGATCGGTCTATCATCGCTCATTCAGCACAAAGGCATCAATAACAGATTTTGAATTAAAATGAGAAGTACTCTCTCAGAATCAAAATGCTGACGAGACCATGTTCAGATTTTTACCACACAACAAACAAAAGCCGTCAAAACATCTCAACACTTTTTTATTCGGGGATTGAGTATGACGTGTGCCAAAGGAGTCCTCCAGCCAAGAAAGTCACAGTTCTATAAATCTAATGCTATTCCGAGTGTAATTAGCGTTCTGGATAGCAGGGGTAGACGATTAGATATACCGAAAGTCAAGATTGTGTTTTGTCTCGTGTTGAATGTTTTATACGTAAAGAGAATGTTTCACACTATAGAGATTGCTGCTGCTGCGATATTTATGGAGAGAGCGGGGACAGCAGCAGGGTTCTACCGTGTTTTAATTAAAGTAACTTGTCAAGGACAAGTTTTGTGTTTTCTTGTCAAAAAACAGCACGATCATACACATTCTCTATTTAGAGCTCTCCTGACGTGTTCACCGCGGACTTTGGCAACGGGAGAGTTGTGGATGCTAGTCACGAGCGTTGGCCTCTGAGAAATGCACGATACTCATTAGTGGTGATATACTTCTCTCACGAGTACTCAGTATACTTCAATATGGTTCCTCTATACAGCGAGGAAAAAAAATACGGCGGTCTTGCCGCATACAATCGGGCGTCTCTCCTAAGTGTGAATGGAAGGTGAGGTTAGCTTTATCTTTAGACAAGATTCTGAGTTCGACATAAAACGCTAGGGGATAAGAAAGGACTACCAGTTTATCGCCGGGTTCTTCCCACCCTTCTTGGATACTAACATTTTTGACATTGGCAACTGCGGATCATCTGATCAGGTGTGAATTGTTGTGCCACTGTTGTACGGAGAATAAAAGATGTGTAAAAACCGCTGTTATTGAGTGGCACAAAGCACACCCGGCAAAATCAACATAAAGTCTGGTCCATGGGCCACAGATTAGTGTTGCACTTCTCCCTGTGAGTTATGGCTAATTCTGCAAATTTTGAAATCGCAAAATCCAGTGAAACATTGCACTTGATTTTTGCTGGAATTATTTAGCCCACTGACATGTGCTGCGTATTATAGTTATGCAATTCTTTCACTAGACCGGTGCATCAAACTGGAGAACAAGTATTTGTAGTTATCAGCGGGTACTCCGTGTAAATACACTACGTGAAAATTCAGGTGAAAAGAGTTCTTTGTCTTTCTCATCGGAAAGTTCCCTTTGTGCTGGTTTCAACCGCTCATTGCAAACATACCATAATCATATTTTTAGCTCAACGTACTCAATTCATCATCGTCCATGTTAATAATAGAAAACTGTCAACGTAATATTGTTTTGAACGCCTCCAGCGTGTTTGACTATGGGGATGTGGTTGATTACCACAATGTGCACTGAGTGACACCTTCCTAATTTCAACGCTGTCCTAAAACACATTCCCAATCAGAGGGACTCCAGTAGTTGATCCATGTATGTTTGACTTTATTATAATCACCTCATCCGAAACAAAAAAATATTCACCCTACTTTATTTTCAAAATGTATACTGTGTGGTGAAAGTACAAGAGTGCACCAAGTTTTCAAGTTTATTAAGCGATACGTATTCACACATACATAAAGGTAATATCCATAAAAAAGTCACATAACACTAATTAGCAAAATACTGCAATACAAACGGGGCTAGCCGGTAACATCACGTTTCTTCTTGGAAAGTCACGTTCCACATGTGAGTAAAAGCCTGGAGGAGTTGCCAGTCATGCTTGTTGTGTTATAATGCGATGAATAGCTCTTGAACCTTTTACAATCCTTTCTCACTCTCTATCAATCAAAAAGCCGTGAAAGTTTCTTTTTGTTAAACGATAAAAATGGCAGTTAAGCTAATAAAAAAGAAACTCGCAATTTCCAAGTAGTTTATTAACACGAGGAGAAAGCAACAACATAACAGAAGGTGAATGTGGATCGATTACGTATATCTCCATTTTAACGTTAACGCAAAAAAGGAGACTAAAGAAAGAAGGGATAAAACCTTATTTATATGCCGGTAGTGCTAAGCCAAGTTTTTTCAAAGGGAAGCTAGAGATTTTAAGATCAGAAGCCACTGAACATTTCAAATATATACTTTTCTTTTATAGAAATTTATGTACTTGAATGCGCGGTGACAAAAGCCGTGTAAGAAAGAAGGTTCCACCATCCCATTTCTGACTGGGCCTGTGTGTTTTTGTGCGAGTGAAAGTACATAACGATAACGTTAGTGGCAACAGGCAATCAAACTGAAAGTGGAAATAATCAGAGAGCAATCAACTCTACGAATTGGATGCCACTGTGTGAGAATCACAATCAATAAAGGTCACACACACAGTTGGTCCTTTCCCGTGTAAGTCTTTAGTCTTTTGTAGTTGGGGAGGCGAGCTCAAGTGTGTGTGTGTGCATGTCCATACCGTGAGCTGACGGATAGACAAATCGACACAAGCACATGAGATGATCTTAGCACACCTTGTCACACTCACGTACATACATAGATATATTACAGGGTTCCCGTCCTATCACTCAAGTACATAATAGATGCGTTACTTGACTGACCAAATTCGTTCATTACAACGGGACTGAAAGAGAAAGAAAGAAAAGTGAGAGTTGTCCTTGGCTCACCTTTTTCTTATATTTGAACACATTTTCTTTGTGTGTGCGTTACATATATGTAGCATGGGCCCAGGAATGTTCTTTTAACGCAATAAAATTACACGTCCAACAGAACCGTTTGTTGTCTCTTTCTGATCTTTTTTTGGATGTTGGCTTTCCTTTGCTCTTTTGTGGTAAAAGTCCTTGTTAGAAAGGACATTTTCTTTTGAACTCTCAGATTTCTCATTACGCTTTTTAGCTGAAAGTATTCTTTTTCGAAATGGATGATCACAGGAGCAAATCGAATCCTCGCAAATCGGGTTAACTCGGAGTATACAGTTGCACATACATTGTACATTTATGCTGAGTAGGTTTTCCTTTGAATGGCTTTAATAATTATTTTAAGAATTCCTCTTCAAATTTTGCAGACGTATTACATGCAGCTTTCATTGCAACATATTTACTTGAAAACCATTAGTTATTGTCCAGCGCTTGCTAAAAAGCCGAATTTTTCTAAGAAACGCTTTCATATCTCGCCAAACTTCCCATATGCGCAGTTTCATACAATGTGCAATGCGGTGCAACAACAACATAAGCCAGTTTACCAATATTTAATGAAATTCCTGCGGGAATCCATGAGCGTGCTTTTTTAAGTCATATGTGTTTGCCCGTACACAGTTTGTACTTTTTATCTTTTCGTACTCTGCAAGTTACTAATATCATATCGAATTTTATAGTATATTTATGGGCGTATTTTTAGCAATGCATACTTTCTCCTCCTTTTCCTAGCACATTTTTTGTTGTCTTCACCATTATTCCCATCATCGTTTCAACCTTAATCCCATCAAACAGAAAACAAACACGCACTCATTTTTTCCTTCTCCCATGGCGGCGCCAACCGAGATTTTGCTGACGAGAGCAAAGTAGCACACATGTGCATAAAACAAATAGAAAATTTATAGTCTAGTATATTATATAGTGTACTAGCCTCTAGATAGCAGAGTTTTTGTGAAATGCTGTTTTCTTCTAAAAGGATATTTTTTCACTATTGTATTAGGTGATGTATGTGTAGGCGGATAATGTAATAATACATGAGGTTCCGGTTATTCCGTACTTTGCAGTTCAATCCACTTTTTCGTAGTACCAACCTAGACACTACCACAAAACTATTTGCATAAGGATTGAAAGGGCCATCAACATTAGTTAATTTTATGTAAATATTTAACAAGATCTTTTATACCTTTGAAGTACACACATTTCTATTTATCATGAATCTTTGTGTTTTCTCTCTACGGGTGGATGATATACAGCCCCAGAAATGTGGCAGATGAGCACTAAAATCAAGATTTTTATATGGCTAAGCCCTCCCAAAGTTTCCTTTTCAATTGACCGTGATTTGTATCTCCTCTCCTCCTCCTATGGGGAAGACACAAGTGTGTTTGACAGGACGAAGATGAAACGAGACATATAAATGGAAGTTTGGCATTACCTAGAATACTTAATTTTGTTTGAAGCAGTTCACAAACTTTTCTGACATTCTCTTGAGTCTGACTGAGTTACCTATTCCAAGAAATTCAAAATTGAAAAAGCGTGAAAATCTTATTCTCACAAGGATTACCGTAGAATTTTGGGTGTAGGATTGCGTCTAGTTCTTTTCCTATTCCACTTGGAGTTTGTTAATGGCTGAATGAGTGGGTGTTTACTAGAAATGCTTTTGTGAATGTGATACAAGATGAGTGTATAGATCTGCTTTATCTCTATACCTTGAATATATAATTGGACATCTTTTTACACGCATTTGGATACCTATATATCTTCAATAAGTATTGTTTATTTCATTGGAAGGATTTCAAAGAGTTTCACCGGAAAGGAAAATATTGATCTACCCAATTGAAAGACTAAGAATTATTTTGCAAAATCTCTTTTTACCAGAAAATTTACAGAGTATCCTGCTCATTTTGGTAGTCGTAATGGTTGCAAGTATTTATACAGTTTTCTTTCTTTCCTTTTGTTGTTTCCTTTTTATTTTCATAAAAGCTCATGATGACAGTTGCTCTGCTTTCTGTTCCCAGGATCTCAATCTCAGAAAATACTTTTTCTAGCTCACGAAAAACCGTTCAATCTTCGACCTCTCAAAACACGACAGGAAAAGGAAGGAAGAGGGAAGAAACTAGTTGGCTTTCCTAGACATTCCCACCACATACATCAGAGTTTCATGAATTCACACGAGGTACACACAGAGATATTTGAGTGTGTAACACACTACATGCGTATGTAGTATGTGCTTGCATCTTGCTCGGATTATTTCAATTTTCACTTAAACCGATTGTTGAAGAAAAGAAAGTCTCGACTTTTGTTGAGAGGGAACAAGAAGATGAGGATTGAAAGTAAAGTAAAGGAAACAAGAAGTGAACTGGGGAAAAAAAGTTTTTCGTAAGCAAAAAGTCTCCCTCTTCTTTTTCATGCTGTACAAAAAAATATAAAGTTTTCACTGTTGTGGCTGATGAACTGTTTTCTCTCGGGTGGTTGGCGTACTTATCAGTATCAGCAGGAGTAGGTATATAGTGTACAAACATGCTTACACTCAGTGGCATGTTATGTATTGAAACTTATACATTTCCTTGTTAAACTTCATTTCATGTCTTTCTTTTCTTCTCACAACTCTTGCCGGTCTCTGGGTTGGTTGGTGTGTGGTGCGGACGCAACTCCAGTACTGAATAGAGTAAGCTCATGATACGGAAGCTTGAAGATGAAGACAGTTGAACGGAAATGGCTAAGTGAATTGAATCTGTGCACTCGTCTAAATAAAAATTGGAAAATTGGAGATTGGATGGAGTTGTGTGGGGTGTGGAGTGGATTCTCTACGACTGATTCACTGTGACACTTGGATTGAATAAATCAATTTAAAATGGGAAAGGATATTTGCAAAGAAATATATACCGAAGGGCATTTACCCATCGAGTAGTATCTATCAATCACTATATACACGACATGGTATTATCATACCCAACTGCTTAACAATAATGGAAAACTGGAGTAGCTCAAGTGGTAAATATATAGATAATGATATGATGAAATGCGTGCGAAAAGTGCACGAGGACTTTGTTAGGTCAGCCAACTCTGTAGTAGATTCTCTATAGTTTACAAACCGACGGAGATTTCCAGGCAAAAGTTTTTTTGTTCACTTCGAATTATACAAAATTTTGCGTTGTGCATGATATGATTGGTCGGACCATAATGTATGCGGAAACAAAGGAGACTTGGTTAGTCTGTTTAATAGTTTTTGTTGATATTAGTGGAAAGGAAAATAGTTGTGAAAATCGCTTGCTCAATCTTGATCCATTTTCCGTTCACTATTTCCTTCTGCTCCTTCCTCTTGTTCTAGATATCCTTCTACAATGCTTTTAAAACACACAATTCTCACAGTTTTTGTTTCAGATTCACTGGTATATTGGGACAGCCATATATGGTGATGGCACAATGGTGATGGGATGATGATCATTGTTTTCATTAGCGGGCTCTTGGTTCGAGAGAAAACGATGGAGATTTTAGATTAAGCAATAACTGTGCCATCGTCTTCTGGTTCTGGTTTGGGTGTATTTATTTAACCAAATAGCGTTAGTTCCTCTTTCCACTCCCTTCCACTGTGTGATGATGAGAAATCCCTCAATCGTTATTCCAATGAATGCTAAACGGCTCCAGTTGTAGCATTAATGAGCCCCAGAAGGTCAAAACTTTTTTCTCTCTCACTTTCTCTCTTTCTCCGCCATGATGGCGGTAGTTGAAAGTGTGCCAACTTTTTCGTTCTGTAGCCTGACTCGAGATGAAAAGTGCATGCATGTACTCATACAATTTCGGAGACAGGCTTGCATAAATTGCGCTATCCATGAGAAATCCAGGCCAGATACGAGAGAGAAGGGGCAGAGCGGAGAGCAGTGAAGAATTTTTGGCCGTGAGGCATAATGCAGAAGAATAGAATATTTAACATTGCTTTTATGGCTCTCTTTTTTGTTGAGAAAGTATTTTTTAGCTAAACAAATAACACGAAACCTCGTACTCCAGCTTGAATAATCTTTTTTCCTCTCTTTCCCGTTCACACATTGCGAAACCAAAGCATTGCCTATTATCATTAATATCAGAGTTTTTGCTGCTACTTGCGTTGCGTAATAAATTATCTGGGAGCAGAATCAATGTAATTAAAATTCTCGTCTCCTCCAGAGTCAGATTGGCTTCACCGGGTTTACTGCTCTTTTCACTTTCCAGCAACACAACAGCAAGCACATTACGTGAACAAAAGTGAAAGCAATAAAAATAGCCTGGGTATGTATTAATGTAACACATTTTTTCCCTGTTGGTGATGCAATGCGAGTTGCTCGCCTTTGACTCCCCGCTAGACGAATTCATTCGGATAGGCTATTATCGGGAAATAAGTGGGGCACTGAAAATGAAAATGCTTTACGCATAATCGGCTCGTTCCACAACAATACCTCATCCATCTTGGAGTCATCTATAATGGCCCAACCATTTGTATTAGTTTTACAGAAAATACATACAGTATATAATACATACTTTATTTACTGCTTTTGTAATGAAGTCATCAACATTTTAAACACATTAAATATCATTTCAAAACACACTCATACGCGAAATGGGATTGGTGCGAGGATTTTCATGAAGTAATTATTATTTTATAAGTAACAGGATGGAAGTGGCTCTACATGATCCACTGACGATATCTGTTCGTAGCAAATATTTAACTACAGCATCGAGCAATATCGAATCGTTTTCCATACACATTGAATTCCAGAATATCCAATAAGAATAGCGTTTACTGGAGAACTATTTGATGTGAAGTATAATAATTGAAATACTTTACATGGCAAAATCGGTTTTTATATACCATAGCCACTCGCTATAAAAGGAGGAAACTAAAAAACATTTTTGTTTACTTTTCCTAGGACTTTTGGTGCTAAATAAATCCACCACACGCACACTACTGGATTCGTGGAATCTACTCCAAAGTTGTTTTTGCATTTCCAACAAAAAAGACGACTGAGCCGAGAATCCAAAGCCGGAACACGAGGAAAAGGTTGAAAGGAACATTCAATCCTCCTTTTTTACACACAGGAAAAAGAGTGCAGTGATTGTGGATTTTTGCTCATACCAAACCACCGCCAGCTTTCACTCTCAGTCAAGGAGAGTTTTACAATAATAGCAGGAGTTAGAAAGCATATTCTGGAAGTAAAAGCCTCGTGTCGAGCTTTTTTGGAGTGCCAGTTGTAACAACAAGCAAACAATTGCCGACAAACGGGTGGACGAACCGTCAATCCCTTTTTTCTTCTTCAATTCCTCCATTCCATTATTGTAAAGCTGAAGTACACAAAAGAAGATTCATGAAATGACCACCACCAAACAACATTAAATGCTTATATATACCAGCACACACATAAAGTGAGGAGTTGACCAGGGACTCGGACGGAAGCTCTACATAACTAAACTACGTGTTTGTCTGTGTGTGGTAGTTCCTGATATATTATAAGTGTTTGAGCGTACATCATATTTTTCCTGTACAACCGACTTTCTCCCTCTTGCAGACAATATTCATGGACGAACATAAAGTATGCGTACCAATGCGTACAACTCGACGCAAAGCCCTTGTTAGCAGAAAAGGAGTTGAGTTTAGCTCAAAAAGCACACAATACGGAATCTAATATGTGAATTCGTTCTGTTTTGTGTACACAGTTTCCGTAAAAAGGAGACATATTGAATTGTTTGTAGGAGTACTTTTGTGTTATTATTATTATACAGAAGAAAAAAATTCTCTGCGTATCCCAAGAAGGATAATAATAGGGAAAAGCGTCTGAGTGTGAATAGCTTTTACTACCGAGAACAAGGAGAATATATAGTTGAGAGAACATTGTTTGGATTTGGATTCACAGTTTTTCCCGAATGCGTTCAGACTTGGAGGAGCGCATTGGTATGATGGTGCCGTTGTAACATTTTGCAACTGTTTTATGGGAGGATTTGATTTATCCTGACGGCTTTTGTGGTATTGGACAGTGTGTGTGACGAAGCATTCTTTTTTTTGAAGCCAGTCCAAAATTTTCGGAAACAGCTGCTTCTCACTACTTTTCACTAACCACAAAAAGACCATATTTATTACTCCGACAGCAAACACTACGGTAATTTCGGATTGTGAGACTCTACCACTGGGGAGAAAGCAGAAAGGGAACAAAGCTCTGCTTCGTGTTTCTGAGGATCGGTTGTCGAATGCGGCTCATGCATGTGAGAAAGCGTGAAAAACCTTTCTTCTGAAAAGACACATTTCCAACATCACCACCACGTCGCGCCGTATGACACTGTGTCTAGCAGCACAGAATAGGATATTATACGGTTTTACAACAGCAGAGCATCATCTCGTTTGGAAAGTTGCTGGGACTGTAACAATATTTTACTGAGGCGATGATACAATAATCAAATATCCGTCGTTTTAAAACCTACTCCTAACAGTTTTTGTACTTTGAATAAACACAAATGAAAGCTGTTACTAGTATAATATTCGTCCACGATTCCAATTCCCACAAGAATATCTTTTCTTGTCACAAGTGCAACGTGTAGAGAAGAACCACAACTATATATATGGGAAGTGTACGGAGATAATCTGATTTTAAACTTGACTACCTGACGGAAATATTTTGGATGAAAGTTGTGTATACCCATTACAGAGTGGGAAGTGAATTGTATTCGCCCACCCACCGTCACCTTGTTCTCGTATACTGTGTGGATGACTCAATATCTAGACAGTTGTCACCCTAACGTAACGTAGTGTAAACACTTGGCTCAGACTCCGACTACACACATATAGTCATGCATCATCACTTCAGCCCAAATCAATAAAGTCACGTTTTGCACAAGTTGTTATATCAAATCATTTCGCTCAACCTGCTCTAGTTCTACTACGGTGGTGTGCAGTGTTTTTGCTACTCTACTACTACTACTACACTTGCGACCGGAACTAGAACGGTTTCTGTCACTCAGCCTGCCAATAAAGGACGACCGGAGACTCAGCACGGAATCAAGATGAACCTGAGATTTCATTTGTTCTTCTTATTTGCAGGTTAGCTAAATAATTCTCATAATTTCCCATCTCCCTCCCACTTCACTGTAGTACTAGTCATCTGCATATTGTCAAAGGATACATGCTATAAACATTGTAGCTTTTAATTGTGTTCTAAAATTTGTCTCTCGCATATCGCATCCGTCTGACGGAATACCACACCACTCTATCGTTGTGTCAGACAGTATAGCATAATGAATTTGATTGGGAGATTCTGGGAGGAACGCACCTGCAATACATGGTTTATTGTTCTTCTACAACTATTGTCCTAAACACTGCTTGAAATTCATATTATAAAACCTTGGCAAATGACTACACAAGCTGTCATGAATTTCCAGTTGGCTTCCCGTAATTAAATTGAAACTATGTGATGTGAAGTCAAAGCTGTCAACAAAAGTAAAATGTTGGGAAAGGGTCGTCATTTATTTCATAACGGAGGATGATGTTGATTCAAACAGAGATACCGTTCCACATTTCCTTTCTAGTCAATAGCAAAGCAGCCATTGTATATAGCAGTAGTAGCATATTAAACTTTTGGTTTAATACCTTTCCCAATACTATAAAACCTTGTGTAATTGTTAGTAAAAGTTTTAAATGCAGTTTTGGAACTCTAGCCAACGAATGTTGTGAAATGTGTGTATAAAGTAGTATTGTGTTTAATTTATAAAATGTACAGTGCTACATGTTTTTATGTAAGTGTATAAATATAGACGCAAGTTACTCGCCCACGACGACGGGTAGTAGTCACGTCTTTCCATTTAATAAATAGGACTCACAAGGGTTCAAAGTTCTGGAGAAAGTTCATAAAACTTGGGCTTCACACATACACATAAGTACACCCTATAAAAATTAATATGTGTATAATAATATTGTAGAAGGTTTGTCCTCTGTGTGTGCTTTCGTATCTTTATACTCATCTTGAGTTCACTTCTTTTTCGCATGGGAAACGAGAAAATATGCATCTTTTATACTTAGCAAACCAATGGATTGTTTGCCTCCTCCTTTGAAAACTAGTATAAGTGTAATATACAAAATTCTAACAATTTCGGCAGAACTAAGTAAGCAAAAATTCTCTTTTTCGTCTTATATATTTTATTACATTTCTTATGGTTAACCAAGGATAACTTGGTTTGGCTCAAGACACAAAGGACAGGCGGCTTGCACACACACAGACAGAGAGCGAGATAGATGGAGAAGACTTGTGGCAGGAAAGAAGTGAGACGAACAAGTTGTAGTAAATTGTCCGAGTTTCATTAAACTTTTTCTTGGGTACAATGCCTGCCAACCTTATAATAATAATAAGTGAGCGGGAGAGAGGGAGTGAAGAAGGCCGTGCTATGCTGTGAGAGAGTCTTTACTCGTTCCATACTCATCCACAACTATAGCCTCCCAGCAGCTGTTTGTGGGCGGTCTAGGCCGGTTTTCCCCCGAGGGCGTTTCCTCCCGAGGTACTGTTTACCCCAGGACCTTCCCCCCGACGAACTGTTTCCCCGAAGACCATTCCCCCAAGAAACTTTACCCGAACGTTTTCCCCTCGCCACTACCCTTTGCCCCCAAAGAATTAATCCCCCCAGATCTCTTCCCCAAATTTTTTCTCCTTTTTAATTTAAATGATGATGAGAGACGCATGTACGTATGCATGTAAGTACCAGCACGTACTTTGAATCATAGTCCGGAAAGTAACTTTCTTAAAAATTTAACATCTATAAGCATTTTTACTCCCTAAATGAAACATGCAATGGCAAGAACTTCTAAATCGAAACTTTGTTAAGTATAAACATCTAATTTTCAAAATTTTAGTCGTTTATCTAATAAAACGGAAGCTTTAATAATTTGCATTTCAAAATAATAAGTTCAGTCGTGATTAAACGATAGAAAACTAATTTCGATATGAGTAAATTGTAATGAGTAACAGGGTTCTCTTTTGTAACGACTTACTTTCAGTGACAAATTGTATCAGTGATTTTCAACCAAAGTTCCACATTAACAGTCTAATAATAAAAACCTGGAACTGCAGTGTAAGGTAATCTTAAAGGCTACTAATGAGCGTGAGTACAAGTGTCACTACGCCTTTTACGCACTGCAAATGTTTCCGCGTATGTTAGATTATTTAGCATTAGTAGAATATGTTCTCCAATTTTCTCTAGATATGATAATATTTTTCGATTGTCATGAAAACTGAATTCGCGGTATTTGAATTTTACTTGCACTGTAATGGACTTAACTTTAACCCACGTTAAATTATTTGAAATATACTTCAGATTCCAAAATATTCGACAACATAATCATTGGTAAAAAAATGAAATTCTGAAAATTCAACTGTTTATGCTTCTAAGTTATCTTAAATCCGGAGGTTGCGGTCAGTTGAAGGTTGCATTTTAGCATTTTTGCTTAGAAGTTCTCAGCCTACAATCATTAAACAAAATGGGTCGTTCAAACAACCCAAGCACAAAATGAGAGTGTATTTACTTAAATCTTGACCATATTCTCATTTTAACTCTAAACTTTGGTCTCTAAATCTTAAATGTTGGAAATGGGAGATCTCTTATTTTGAACCCCTAGATTTTAAGGCAATTGTATATCGGGTGGCTCTCATTCATGTTGTTTAGAGTCTCTAGTTATATATCTGAAGTTATTAGAAAGTTTAGGCTTCAGTTTTGAGTAATGGTCGTCAATTAGTAACTAGTATCTAATGCGTTGATAGGAGACCCGATAGGGGTGATTAGAAACATGCTGTGTGTGGTTGATCGTACTATTGAGATGTAATGTTTGGTTTTGCTATCGAGAAGTCTGCGTTCGGGTGATGAAAAGATCGTAGAGGTCAAATCAGCTGAGAAAGGTGCTTTTAGTCAGAGTTGAGAATATTGTCAGAAGTCAGTCAAGTTAGTCTTGAAATTTGTTGTAGTATCAAAATCCATTTTGTTAAATGTACGTGATTGATTTGTTGAGTAATCAATTGTAATAAAGTGTTGTTAAAATTGGTAAAGCCTCACGTTGTATAATTATTGTTAGAAATTTACGGAACCCTATAGTTGTATTTTCAAACACTTAATTTATTTATTTATTCCAAAAGATAAAAAATTTTGGGGGAGAGTACCTTATGGGGGGTAATTACTTTGGGGGGAAAGAGGTAGTGGAGGGCGAAAAGGTTCGGCGGTAAAGTTTCTGGGCGGAATGGTCTTCGGGGGAACGGTCGTTGGGGGGAAAGGTCCTGGGGGTAAAAGTACCTTCGGGGGGAAATGCCCCTCGGGCGGTAACCGGCCGGTAACGTGTTTGTTTACATTCTTTACTTCAGATAAGCGCGTTGCACTGGAGAAAATGAACCAACTGTGTATATAATACTACTATACATCGTAGTGCCAAAACGGGGAATAAAAAAGATGCTGCTATAAAGAACGCATGTAGTAATATAACTGTATAACATCCTCGACACAAAAGAAAGATCACGAATTGCTGAATCTTTAAAAAAACTTTTCTCTTTTACTTCTCCTCCTTCTCCCCAGTTGTATTTTTGTCCCATGGAGAGAGAAAATTTGTAGGAAAGGACAGTAGCAAAATACGAACGGAGAGAAAATGTATATAGATTATTGGATGTGTGCAATAATAATAATAATATGTGGTGATGAATGTAATGCATTTTTATAGATTTTTGAGCTTCTGCTTTGCATACAAGATGTACACAACTATGGATTTGTATTGGTATTGGTGTGGGCTACCAATGAATATTATTTGATGGAATAGTAGTAGCAGTCTTTAATATGAATATATGTGAGAATGTTTTGACCACCTTATTGTATATTTATAGATACATACCTGCACATTTTTGCACAGTTTCGCTACGTTTCCTCCCAAAAGGATATTTACTGTCAGTTTTGAGGAGATCAGCTAAACTAGACTGACAGCTCAACGAAAGAGAGCGAGGAAAGAAAGAGACGAACGAAAAGGAGCACGATTTTTGTAGCACACCACATTTCGTTTCATAAAATACAAAGTGACTCAAGAAAGAGTTATATGTATGGCTGGCTTGCGCTGGCTGCATTCGTGGTGGTGCATGCAGCTATATAGCTAAAATAATGCAGTGAAAGCCCAGAGTACTTTGAATTCTTGTAATATTGTACTGTTTATATTCCTTCAACTTTTTACTTGGCTTCTACCATTGAATGTGAAAGTGGAGTGAAGACTGTTTTGAGAAGAAAAGAACGAAGACTGGAAGTGAGAGGCAAGTGGTTCTTTCTACCAACCAAGTTCCCCAGTCCTGAGAGACGGACATTTGTGTTGTTTGACTTACTTTTAAGCTTGTTTCATTTTTACTATGATTTGACTACGCTACGTTATGTATATTTATCTAATTAAGCATTCATACACTTGTGAACCATTTTTATCCATGATTTACTATGTATTTGTGAGTACTTATTCATTCCATGTATCTTTGTCTCGGTAAGTCTACAAAAACCAATCAACACCACTCAATTCAATGCCACTCAATCTTAGAAGCTTCACAGAGTAACTTCTAGCCAGTTTTACTTTCTTGTGCAATAATAATTCCTAGTTACTTTACTTACTGGCAACTAATCCAAGTCTTTGTGTCTAAATAGCGTTTATTGAGCAGGCCTGTGTTACTCTTTACTAGCATAACGCATAGTTCAAGAAATCACATAATTGACTACGAAATATAATGTTCATTGCACCAAGCGATCCTACATTATAAAATGGTCCTTCGCCATCTCAGATAATTAGTTTTTTATCAGTGAATCAGTACAATTAGCAACGCAACAAGCAAGCAAAAAAAGGTTTTAAAGTTTTAGCAAAAAGTGAGTGTTAAATTCAGTTATAATCATGGATTAGCAGCGCTTATCAAGCAGCGAGGCACAATTAGGTCTACATTTACAAGAGCTACCAATTATTTCGCAACTCTTGATCGTGAAACAGTGACAGTTGCAAGTTTAACAAATCGCAGAACATTGTTAGAGGCTAATTTCCAACGTTTCGAACAAGTTCAGC
>LJIJ01001768.1:0-36817 GCA_001718145.1 Orchesella cincta
TCTAGGACAATAAACTGTAGCGAATCATTTTTCTCCCAAGGCATCAAATCCAAAGTAATCGTTGTTTTGCAGATATTGGTGCCACAATGTCGGTTACCAGCGGGGCCTTGTCCAGATCATCGTTTAGCTCATTTTAAAGACTGAACTTCCCCAAATCAACGACGCTGAACATTTTTCTCCAAAGGCACCAAACTCCAAGTATCGTAGTTTTGCAAGATATTGCGCTGCCACAATTGTCGGCCTACCAGCGGGGCCTTGTCAGATCAGCTTTAGCCTCATTTTAAGGACAAAAACTACCCATTGTTTGAGGACCAAGGAATAATAATTGGGTTTTTGCAACCCAATGGAATCGGGGATTTTTTTTTTTTAAAAAACACCCAGCGGAGGCCATTGTCCAGATAACATACGTTATAGCTCATATTAAGCAAAAACATACACCCAATACTAACGACGTTGAACATTTTCCTCCAAAGGCACCAAACTCCAAGTATAGTAGTTTGGCAGATATTGGTGCTTCAATGACGGTTACCAGTGGAGGTTTTATGGAGTAATGCTGAACAGGCTGGATTCAATTCTTGACCAACGGTTATTAATATTTAACGCAAAACGTTTTAGTCCATCAAAATAGGCTCCAAAGCTTTTGTTTGTAAGCTGACTATGCTGCAGAATTTTTAAATATGGATTATGTCTGCTCCGATTATGTTTGCATGGTAATGAATATCAAGCCAAGTCGTGTGTTTATCCAAAAAATCACAACTTTTTCGCAGCTGTCGATGCCGCAGCGTTACTTATCCGCTAACCATATGGTGTTCCAAAAAGGAATATGAATAAACTTTTATTCGTGCCACCTACTCCACACTAACAAGTCTGAACAGGTTATTCAGATCCAAACTTTCAGACATTCCCATTGACTGCAACGAACTTGTTTCATCTTGTCTTTAACGTATGGAGTTTGGAATATTAACATTAACCGAACAAAACAATATTTTCGGCAGACTGAAAGGCAAACTTAACTTGTAAACGAAACGTTATATTGTTGTACGCAAGTACCAAAACTAGATACTACAACGGGGTTTGGACCCAAGTAGTTTGTGCCAGTAAGAAACCGCAGCATTTTGCCAAAATCGGATGAGCCAAGGACAGTTATTGGTATCAATGCAAAAATGCCGTTAGTAATACGTTTTGTTTCCAGGAACAGCAAACGACACATAGCTTCTAGTGCTGCTGCTGATCGTCAGGGTTTCGTTACGCCACACCGTCGCTTGCCGATACAGTGAATGCTCAAATACTGTAAACGTCTTTGTTTACGCCTCAACTTCTTCGAATTCATAAAGATGCCCGGATTTACTACTTGAGTCTGCCCTTGTAAATGGTATGTGACCCCCTAGACTATTTTATTCGAGCATTTATTTCTACATCGGCGTTCAGTTTTTATACTTAGGCGTTTCAGTGGCTTGTACGTAACAGACTTTGACCTTCGGAGGATACTTAAACACATGATCAGCCAGGACGCCATCGATATACAAATCCTTCTTCCCATAAATCTTCACGGTAGCTGGTACTTGACGGGGATATTTACGTTTCTTTGGAACTCAATTGGCACATTGTCGTAATCCGTAAAATACAATGGACAGAAACCATGGTGTCAAGTATTTGTTTGGATTAAAATGTTTTTGAAAACTGTATATGTACTTATTTTACAAGTGCAAAATCATATGACTATGTTTAACAATACTGCTTGCTCAGTTACAATAATGAGTCATATTGGCAAATGAGTTGGATGTCGAAATCTATGAACTTGTAAAACTGCAAGTATCCCATCTAAAAGATTCATAATAAAAACGCACTAGCTTTGTTTAAGAAAAAACCATGCATTAATGCTTCCATTGCTACGAGTCTAGTAAGGATTGGCTTCAAACCACAAGTGAAATAAGCAACAATAGAATCCATGTCATTTACAATTGTATATCACACAGAAACAATACCGTTTACCAGTACACCATCAGCTACCGTTTATTCCTGTTTTTTTACAGAGTCCAACAAAAATAAAGGGGACCGGTATTGGTATACGCACCCAGCATAAACATGTACTTTATGTAAAAGAAGTTCAGCTTTAATTCCCTACTTCAGAAGTAATTCGGAATTCCTATGTTTATAAATGAGCGCCATAGACTTCCCAGCTTCCAGAGTATTTCTGTAACCTGACACCATTTTGTCACTACTAGTTGACCGTTGAGTGTGATTAAAACTCTTAAATACTGCACTGGAAGAAAAGTTTAATAAAGACTGTTACCATGCAATTAATCAAAAAGGCAATGAACATTTTCTTGCACGCATTTTCCTGTGTTCATTCGTGTAGTCCCGACAAACACATGTTTTATTTTTATCAGATATATTTCTACCTACAGACATTTAAATGGAAGTCAGTATAAGTGTACATGTATTGTGCTGATTTGTTTTAAACGTTTCAGTTTGGGATTCAGAAGTTATACATTGTGAGCACGACTTTAAACAGTATATTCTTTCCGAAATCTTCACTTTGAAGCTTGACAACCACATTGCTCAAGCTATTGGGACACGGGCTGCAACTAACTTTGTATTTTAACTCAAATCCATGACAAAACGTAGTGGTAAGTCAGTAGTGGTAAAAATAATCAAAAATCAACTGCTTAAAAAATATTTGGTACAATTCAATCATTGCCACACGTGCCGCGGAACAACCCCAGTGAGTTCTTATCCTTTCAAATATCGTCCAATCTGGGAATTCTAGAGCAATCTGTCTTTTATCATTGGAGATCTAAAAAGTAAGCGTCAAACATCCGCCAAGATTGCCTTCAGGACGGTATCATGAAAGCTCTACTCCTAAAATCCAAACTTCTACGTAAAGACATAAAGCTGAACAGTTCACATTTCCGACGTAAACCGCATAACTGTAAGAACGTAATACTAGGTGCCAAAATAGCCATCAAATGTAGTAAATCAAAACTACAAACATTTTTTATAGTGCAGATAATGGAATCAAAAAGAATTGAGCTGGTGGTAGAATCCACCTAGCAAAACAATTCTATACTTCCTTACTACGCCCAGCCTTCTGAGCTTTATCCTCACATGCTGGTATTTACTGCATTCAACTTAGAACTTAGTATGGCCAAAACTCATCGACGTTGGGTTGGATGTATACCAACTGACGTTCACGGGAGACCTTACTGCGGAACACAACGGTATTAGCGAATTCGCCAAAACATTCAAGAGACTAATGCAATAAAACCGTTTTGATGTCCTAGCGTCTTGAAAAGTGGCATCAGGCAATATGTTCTCAATGTCATCTAGTCATTTTGTTACATACGCAACTTATCGGCATTTTTGCATTTTTATCCTTGCCTAAGGAATCTCCTTAAAACTCGACATTCTATATTCAGCAGCCTTACTATGGGGGACAATAACACCAGCTATGAATTTTCCAGAATTCATCTGCTGTTGTTTACTGGTTTTTGCAAGTTATTGGTTGTTGTAACGACAGCGTTTATGCAATACAAGTCTCCGCCAGTGAAGTTTATGCTTTGATATATGATGCTAAACAAATATTTACAGTTTATAGATTTGAATCAAACTAATCCAACTAGTTTTTATCCTTCTTGTGGGAAGGGCTTCAAAGCAGTTTCCTGGTTTCAGTATAACTGCATAACTATATTTTGGTATTAAAATAATTTTAGGTCGTGGTAGGGGATGATACACCCTATTCGAGCGGCTTTTATAGGATCTTTTTATATAAAAAAAAAACCCTGATGCATTTGTCATCCGCTAGAGCTTCCGCTCCCTCTGCTTTCCCGTGCACCAGGAATCAAGCAATACTGGAAAATCCTTCTGGCCCGCCGGGTTTCCTCCGAAGACAGACGATCACGCCGGTACGTCGTCCTTCTTTCCCCTAACGCATTTATTCTTTCGGGCTACCACGTGCACCTGGATTTGAATATCATATATCTCTGGAGATATCCCAATGTATGAGAAAAGATTCCCGTTGCGACCGAGCCTTATTCAATATATCTTCAATGGGGGTTAATCAAACCCTCCGCATGCTGCATATCAAACGCTACTTCTGCAGACCCGAGACTATGTTTACAGCGCTTATCGGTATTGCTTCTAAGTTCAAATTGTTTAAATCAGGTTCCGGTGAATCTGTTTCAACCATTTTAATATTGTCATTTCAAAACTCGTCTACTGTATGTTAAAAATGCTTTTGCTGGTCAGTTGTCCGTAGTATTGTTTAGCAGCGTGTTTCTGTAATTCAATTTGAGTACTTGACTGACAATGTTGTTTCCCTAAATAATCTTTTTTCTTTGCACAATAAGATGAACTTATAGAATGAATCTACTTCGCTCCAGCAAGGGTGATTTATGGCAATTTTTTATCAGCTGCTCCAGCGGTTGACGTTCATTTTTTACTGTATCAGAATGAGCGGATTGTTCGACTTTCAGGTTTACTAAAGTATTAACTACTTTTCCCGCTATTAAACTTTGAAGATTTGTATTTTGTTCACATACACAATTCCTCTTAAATCACAATCAATTCAGCTCGAAAACAACTTGATCTCTACGTTGGGCGCGTTGGAAAATTTTCTTCGTGCTCACTGTTACACTACAAATGTTTCAAAGCGAAGGCCCTTAAATACCTGTCACCGCTCGCGTTCTCTACAAATCGCCAGATCCCCCGGTAAAGGGCTTGTGGCCCTTACCCATACCTGATGATGTCCAGCTGGACACTTGGAAGCGCCCCAGAGCTGCTGCTAGTAAACCCCAAGATGGATGATAGCTGGGCGGAGGGGGCAGCTCTGAGGGGGAGTATGGCGAAGGTGATGCCGGTGACTCCTACCAGGATTCCTGGGATTTCCCATCCCAGGAGGGGATGCCTGTCTGTGCCTCAGACGCAGGCTGCCGGTGCAATGAGGTGGTGAGACGTGGGCTGCATCTCATCGGGTTACGAGCGGTTAGTCAGCCTCATCGGTAGTAGTCTCCGGCGGACGAGCTCCTCTTAGGACTGAGTGGGCAACGACGGGACTACCACGTCTTAGCGGAAGAGCCCAAGTGTGGGCCAACGGTAGATGCGCGAAGGCCGATTGAACATTTGCTAGATAAGCTCTCATTGACCGAGAATTATGTTGCAGCAGTAAGTAGGTCAGGACGACGCAGTAAAGGTAACTCTGGAACACAAAATCAACCACCACAAAAATGCAGCCAATGAAAACAGACCACTTAACAATGAACAAAATATGCATGATGCAGAAGACGGAAACGACGCAGAGGATGCAGGACAAGAAGGGGATCCTGGTAGACAACCGGAGGAGGACCTATTAGAGTTGGCAGAAGGCGGCAACAAGGTCAGTGTTATTGTTGTGGCACCCAATTAAGATTTCAGGTAATGGGTAGGCCTTGAAATATGACGCAAGCGTTTCGAGATTCTGCAAGGCACTCCGAACTCAGATACAGCTAATCTAATTGTAAGAGATCCCGTTGTAGGAGACAGAATATGTGTCAACTGCAGAGGTATAGTAAACGAAATGATTTCAGACGATCCAACAAAAGCTTTAATGAATGTGTTGCTACAAAGGTCATCCCATTCTTGTTTTGTCTGTAATGCATACGACGTTCGCACGAGACTACCGTTTCCGCAAGAATAGATGCATTTTTAGTGCGAGATATTTTTATACCAGAGGACAGCAGATGCTGTCAAATCATCTTTCGGAAGACGGCGAGACAATTCAAGGGGCTCTGATGAATGGTCTTACGTTCATACGTCGTCGCATAGTCTTTCATGGCAGGAAGCTGGAAGATGGATGGAGGCTCTGCGACTGCACGCAAGGAAGGCCGCTCGTTGCTTCCCAGTGAGTCCATTGCATAACTCACATATTTTGCGGATTTTATTGGCCACATCATTAATATACATATTTCGCCTCATAAACCACATCTTATGGACAGCTTTAAGTCATAATGTTAATTCTTCCATATGTCCATATCGTTTTGCAAAATTTCTCAAAAACACATGATTTCTTACCAGAAAATTTCCATAATAGGATATAAGTCGTTAAGAAAAGTTAACCAGGCTACATACCAGATAGTCAAATATTGCACAAGCTGTAACACGGTAATTCCTAGAAGTTTTATAAATCAAAAGGTCGGGTCTATTGGATTTATTTTACACACCTATTATCCTCTAAAAATCTAGTATGGATAATCCTCGTTTTAGTACACATAAAGAATTTCATGAAAAGTTTCCAATAGTAAGATTTCGAAATCAAATTCTCCTAACAAGAGCTACAACTGAGGAAATAAAAACTATAACGGAATTATTTATTTATTTTTAAATTTGTGCCAATAGCGGAGACGCTAGAAGTTTAAAACTTTAAACGCGTAATTAATGCGGTAGTTACAAAAAATGGACAATTAGAACTATCAAAAAGTTTTTTGTCAAACACGCAAAGTTAGTGAGTTTGCTTGTTCTGACTTGCCTTACAAAGCTATTGGAAAACTTTGCATGTACTATAATAAATCATGGCCAGTTTTAAACTATATCGGGCATTAACAATTGCGATTTACAACAAACTAGTTGGAGTAAGACGAGTCTGTTTCCGAAGTTTCCAGTCCTGACCAGAGATATATAGAGAAAGGCCGAAGAGCACAATTTCTGTGTATTTCGAAAATTAAAAAAGATAACCTTTATGGGGTTTCCAATGTAAAAATTTAGTAGCTAACGAAACAAGGTTATCTTCGTTTCTAGTAAGTATATACAATTTCTTTGGTCCTGACATTGTTGATCTTCTACCTCAGAGGCAAAAAGAAAAGGGTGGAAAAATTGTGCAGGTATAAAGTTAGTGAATGATTTTTAAAAAACTAATTTTCATCGGAAAAATACTAAAAAAAACTTATTTATTTTAAAATAATTTTCTATGGTTTCAGCTGCTGAAACAGTCTGAATTTGATTGGAATGTTGGTTTACAACTTCTTTCACAATAATAAGTTGTTACCAAACACTAATGTCGTCGAACTTTTAAATTACATGACTAGCCCTATGCCCATCCTCAAAAACAAATCTTAATGCTTTGCCATTGGTTTTAAATGAGCTTAAAGAACATAATGCTCCGTTGTCACTGTTTTCAAAGCCTGTCAGACAGCAATTGTTAATGGTATAGATGATGTCGATTCAGAGGAATGTCCATGGAGTGAAAGTTCTAATTTTTTTAAGCAATAAAGAACAGTTTATTCACTAATCAAATGTTACAAACACGTTACAGCATTTATTCTGTGTGCCATAGGTAACCGGCGATTTGCCCTTGAGGAAATTTGCCCTTTACCACTTTTCCCTTACGGGATTTCGCCCTATAACATTTTGCCCTTGCATTAATTTGCCCTTTGATAACATGGCCCTTTTTAATTTTTAACACTTATGTATATATATCACTATATATCAGTTGACCGACAAGTAGTTGATAAATCATAAGGCATTCTTTAACTTAGGTATGGCAAACTTAACATAAGCAATATTTTTAGGATTGCTCACTTGCATGAACCATTCTTTTACCTAAGAAATTTCCATAATGTCATTAGTAGGGCTTGGAACTTTATAATATTGCATGCTTTTTGTTTGCAATCTGACAGATATGTCATTCTGCGTGTAAACAATATGCATAAAAATATGCGATTGAGAATAAGCTTTGTCGGTATATTTTTATATGCTGGCTTTTTGGGTGTATTTGCATATTTTAGATATAGTTTGCGGTTTTACATATATCGTATCGAAAATAACCGTTTTCAAGAAAGGTTCGAATTGTTTTCCAATTTTTACAATAAATGGCGCATAATTGGAAAGTTTCAATATGAGTATTATTCTTATTCTGCTTTTAATTGCTTTCGTTTGCTTTTAAGTCCATCTACATGTAATTGAGTGCATGGAGAGTAGAAATTTGCTTTCAGTTGTCAGTATTGGGGCATTGCATGACGTTATTAGATTGGATGCAAAATTCGAAGCATACTAACAAGGGAGTTATCTTTGCTACCCGGAGAGTTCAGGCAAGTGAAATAGTGTTTCTAGGGTAGTTTGACACGCTGAACACGATGCTGTATTTAGTTTTCTGTAAAAACCAATTTTGGAATTTTTACGAATGATTATTCGTATTGCAGAATATAATGAGTAGTGAATTTGTCAGATGAAATTTCACTATAACTGTCTGAAACTCGTTTTATACACTAAAGTAAGCAGAAAAATCAAAATCTGACTAAAAGCGTCGAGAAAATTTTACAAAATAAACTTCATTTGCATAAAATATGGAAAAACGGCTGTGATTGCTGCTCCATAAACCTAACATGTAAATTCCAACGTTGAGTTTTACAGAAAAGTAAATATAGCATCGTATTCAGCGTGTCAAACTACCCTAGAAACACTATTTCACTTGCCTGAACTCTCCGGGCAGCAAAGATAACTCCCTTGTAAAATATACGTCAATAAAGTTGCACCGGTTTTGACTCTTCGGCACCCCGCAGCATACATGGACCGAAGGGTACCCGTCAGCACCCCTAAACTTTCCACACGTATATCAGCAACAATACTATCTCCAAACAAGCTCAATACCTCATTTAAAGCAGAAACCATTGAACAATCAAAATTAAACCTAAAAACAATTCTTTTCCATGCAAAACAAATATTTGTAACACAAACAAAGTTAAAGAAGCCCAAAAACATAACAAAATATTTTTCGTTTACAAATTTCTACATTATTATTATTATTATTATTATTATTTAATACCATATCAGCATCCTTAACCAAGGTTGTTACGCTGATAGGAAGACAAGTTGTTTTACAAATTTAGATATAAAGAGGTTTACAAATGAATCAGTCGAAATAAATGTAATATATGTCATGTTAAAATAATTACAATCATTTATACAGTGAACTAACAAATGAAATCACATCATCAATACTGCTTGGTCGCAAAAGTTGTCATTATTTATATTATGTCTGCGCATTATGATTTCATTACGAGCGAGCGATTTAAATTCAATAAAAGAGTTATTGTTCCTTGTTTCGTTGGATAGTTTTGACCAGGCCTGTGTCACAGCGACCTGAATTGTGTCAGAGCACATTTCTGTACGAACAATTTCACGAGTCGTAGATCTGGTTTTCAGAAACTCAATGGCATCTGTGTTGAGGCAGTTGTTGAAGTAATTAGGGCACCTTTTATGTTTTACTTTGTAAGCTAAGCACATGAGGTCAAAATCCATTTTTTCGGTTGGATACAACCAAAGCAGGTTATGGAAGGATTCGTTTGAATGGGCGTATCCTAAAACTAAATTAACACAGGCATTAAAAACTTTCTGAATCGGTTTTAGTGATTTTTTTGAACAATTCCCCCATACTGGGATTAGGTAATACAATTGGGATCAAACTAGGGATTCCGTCAGGGTTTTAAGATGAGTCGTGCTGAGGAGATTTCTGATGGACCTGATTTTGTTCAGGCTAAAATAACAGTTTTTCGTGACTTTACTGATATGAGCAGTCCAAAGTAGTAGATTGTCTTTTATTAGCCCTAAACTTTTGATAACAGTAGTTGGTTTGATGTGTGTGTTTTCAATTTTTAGTTGTAGATCTGTGATGAGATGTTGATCAGATTTGTTGAGATGTATAATCAGTTCAGTCTTGTTTGGGTTTATGGTTAGGTCATTTTCTCTCATCGAAGATATAATGCTATCACAGTCGACTTGTAGCTTCTGGAGGTCATCATGTATGTTTTCCTTGCTGAGTTCCTTTGAGGTTTGGGAGTCATCTGCGTACAGGGTCATTTCAGCATGTTGTATCACGTTTGGAAGGTCATTTATGTATATGGCGAAAAGGATACCGGAAAGGCACCCTCCTTGGACAAGTCAACGCTCTGTTCTAATTTCTTCGGAGGTTTTACCCCCACAGGATACAGCCTGCATTCTTGGTGTTAACCGAATGGATCCTGCCTTCGTGTACGTAAACCTACTCTGAACGCCCAAGAGCGACGACTCAAAAATGGTTTCCAATGCCCATGTTAGTATCCATGTAATAGTCTTCAAGTACCAAAGAAATTTCAATATACTCTCTGACAAGTACCGACTTTGACTTCAGGTAGATATCCCAACTGCCCAAATTTTGTTTTTAATTTTTTCATTGTAAAATAGCAGGGATTGCCATAAAACAGCTTTCCTTTAAATAATTTTACAAATATTCAACTTAAATATGCAGTGACATATATTTTTATAAAATTCGAAATCTACAACTCAAACTACTGCACGCCAGAACTTTTGATGGAATTTCTAGAGCTTTTCATAAATTTCCTACAAAATAACACGTAAAACACATAACTGGAATCACAACTCTTCATTCACTTAGGGTTAAGGTTTGGTGAAGAGCGAATGAAGAGCCATACTACTGTTCACCAATTGAATGAAGACGAGTTAAAAGCTTAGGCTTATGAGGTTGACACAGAATTCTCGTAAATATTCATTCAATCGCTTTTTACAACTGCAATAAGAATATTTTTATCATACATTTTTATGTATTTCTTCATTTCTTGTTAATCTTTAGAAGTTTCGTGTTTCTCGTTTGATATTTAGTTTTGGGATAATTTTATAATGTTTGTAAAATCTAGATGTGAATATGGCTTCATAAGTAAAGACGAATGAAGAGCTAGGGTCAAAAAGGCCAAATGAATGAGGATGAATGAAGACGGAGGTCTAGATCTCTGATACAAAATCTTTAGCGAAACTATAGTAGAGTATACTGTCCCTCGTTAATAGTAATTTATGTAAACGTAGGGAAAGTAAAATACTCTCATCGCGAAAACCCCCTTTAAATCATTATCATAAATGTGTTTTGAGCCATACTGTTTTACTATTCCTGAAATATTTTAAGTTTTTATGACTACATCAATATGATGTAGTTGGGCGTTCGATAAGGTAACTTGGACTACATGACATTCATGTAGTTGGAAATAGGTTCTTGGACTACATGACAGTCATGTAGTTGGGAAATTATTCCAGTTTCTTGGACTACATGACGTACATGTAGTTGGGAATTTCGGCTTAGTTTTGCACTACATGACGTTCATGGAGTCGGGAAGAAGGTCTTGTTTCTTGGACTACATGACATACATGGAGTCAGGATCCATTCGGTTAAGTAATCACTGAACCACTAAACCTAACCACAGTTTTCCAAGTATTAATAATGGTTTTACGATGAACATGAATTAAAAATAACTCAAAAACAGAGCAAAATATTTGCTTTTTTAAGTATTCCTACATAAATAAAATTCTACGCGGATCACAGACATGTTTTATAGCTTGTTCGACTCACAAAGACACGCGATGCGACACATTCGTGAGTAGAATTACCTCCACCTATAAGTTGGATTTAAAAAATCAGCTTTAAATCTCGTAAGGAAAAAGTTACATTTAAAAGTCGAATCGATTACTCAAGCTCCACACAGCTCACAGACATGTTTTATAGCTTGTTCGACTCACAAAGACACGCACTTTAACATATATTCGTGAGTAGAATTACCTCTACCTATAAGTTGGATTTAAAAAATCGGCTTTAAATCTCTTAGGGGAAAACGTTACATTTCAAACTCGAATCGATTACTCAAATTGCTCGCGGCTCACAGACATGTTTTATAGCTTGTTCGACTCAACGACACGCGATTTAACACATAGTAGAATTATTTCCCCCTATAAGTTGGATTTAAAAAATCAGCTTTAAATCTCTTAGGGAAAAAAGTTACATTTCAAACTCGAAAAGATGACTCAAATTCCACACGGCTCACAGACATGTTTTATAGCCTGTGCGACTCACAAAGACAAGCGCTTCAACATATATTCGTGAGTACAATTACCCCCACCTATAAGTTGGATTTAAAAAATCGGCTTTAAACCTCTTAAGGAAAAAAGTTACATTTAAATGTCGAATCGATTACTCAAGCTCCACACAGCTCACAGACATGTTTTATAGCTTGTTCGACTCACAAAGACACGCACTTTAACATATATTCGTGAGTAGAATTACCTCTACCTATAAGTTGGATTTAAAAAATCAGCTTTAAATCTCTTAGGAAAAAAAGTTACATTTCAAACTCAAATCAATTACTCAAATTCCACACGGCTCACAGACATGTTTTATAGCCTGTGCGACTCACAAAGACAAGCGCTTCAACATTTTTTTCATGAGTAGAATTACTTCTACCTAAAAGTTGGATTTAAAAAATCAGCTTTAAATCTCTTAGGGAAAAAAGTTACATTTCAAATTCTAATCGATTACTAAAATTCCACACGGCATTAATGGTATGACTGCGATGGCCGGCATTATTGGCATTTGACTGACATTATTATTGCCGGACAAATTTGACAATAAGTGTCAATAATTACTTAAAATTTTAATTTTAATATTCACTCTTTATTTGCTTGTTGAACTGTGAGCACGAAAGAAGAGTCAATATACAATCAGTTTGTATTGCTTAAAGTATAAAATGAACAGAGTAGAATTCGGAATATATGTTGTTTCTTTCTCACTCTTTGTTCTTTGGAACTTTGCTCTATTCATACATTCCCAAAACGGGAACATTGGCTTTCACTTCCTGGAAAATTCCTGTTTCGTTCCTATTTCGAATTAGAATTACTTCTGGAGGGAATATTTGCTAATTTCGAGAATTTACGTTGTGCTCAATGTTCCTTTTCGGATTCTTCCAACCAAAGGTGGTCGTTCGTGTTTCTGAACTTTCGAAACCACTGTAGATTGGTGTCGACAGCGTTAAGTCGAAGGGTTATTCTGGTGTCCGCAATATCGACGGTTTTATATTAAAACTACATGTCTTCTTTTTCTTATGTCCGATACTTGTAATAATAATAATAATATTAAAAATTTATTGTCAATACATAACCCTCGAAACGTAGTTACACTGATGTGAAATGGAATATGTTAAAATTATAGTAGGTTATCTTGAATCATGTTACATTTAGTTTAAAATTATATTGTTGCATTTTTTATACAATTATTTATGGCATCTTCGATGCACGAAAGATCACAGTATTCAACTATATTTTTTGTACATTCGCCATTTTGTTGTGTTAAAATATGTGACGTAGGTCCTCGCTATACAAATGTAGGAATTACTGATTCACCGGAGGAGGTGGTAGTAGAGTTGAAAAGAGGTTAGATGTGTTTATTTAAAGACAACCAATTGTGATACTGATTTAAATTACAATCTTACACAGTATTTATACTAAATTCTAACATTGGTTTTTAGATGGTGGACACGAGCAACGTATTTTTTAGTTACTGATCACGGATATCTTTCAAGGATATTTGCGTCAGCTTTTACATAGTTTTTATTGAGTAACCTTAACTTAACAATATAACATTGATTAATTGGAAATAAACTGCGTATTAATAAAACCTTGAAATAAAACTAGTTTGAGCCGGATTTATTAGCAATCCATTTATGAATTGCTTACATTCTCCGAACCCTTAAATTTAAAATTTAATGTAATTAAATTTTATAGCTGATAGGCTTGTTAGTGCGGCGGCCTGATTTGTTATATATGGATCTATAATTGGTGGTGTGTTAGTTGTAATGATTGGAGGTAGTTTAATTTTTCTACGTCTAAATTTAGTAGTAGTAGTATCTGGTATTGCTAATTTATATAGAGGAATTTCTGATTCCTCTTCACCTAAATCTTCTGATGATGGTTGTAAATCCTGATCCTTTATTAATTCCGTTAAACCAAATGGTTTGAGTCGTTGCACATGCACTAGCAGTTTTCGATGCTGGTGCTGATGCAAGAGGTTTGATTTTGTAATGAAGTGGTGATGTTTTCTTAATGATTTTATATGGACCATGATATTTACTAAGTATATTTTTAGATAACCCTACTGAGGGTGCTAAATCCCTAACCAGAACTTTTGAATCTATAGGGCAGTTAAGTGTATGGCGGTCTTTCTCATATGGTTTCTTATATTTTTGTTGTGCTAATAATAAACTTTGTTTTACTTGTGTCCTAACTTGTTGTGATTCTTTGAGGTATGGAATTGTTGGTGTACCCAGCAAAATATCTAGAGTTAAGTTTGGGGAACGGTTGAAAACTATTTCATAAGCACTGTGTCCTGTTGATTTGTGGACTGAAGTGTTTATACCAAATGTAACTGATGGGAGATAGAGGTCCCAATTCGATTGTTGGTCGTTTATATATTTAGATAAAGCCTCTTCTAATGTTTTGTGTGATCTCCCGATCACGCCTGCAGATGTGTGTTGATGGAGTGGATATGGAGTGATGTAGATTGTCTTTGTTCCTATTTTTTTGCATTAAATTCTTGAATGAGTTTGGATCTATTTTTTCTGGCGTTATCCATAACTAATTCTCTACTTATACCAAATTGTAAGAATACATTTTCTAGTAGGAACTGAGCTAATGAGCGAGCGTTAGCATAGGTTAGCGATAGCTTTAGTGATTATGTATTTACTGAAATAGCATACAGCTACACAAATGTATTGATTCTTTCTGTAATGGTGAGTGGACCTATAAGATCAACATATATCTTATCCATTAAATTATAAATTTGTCCTGGTTTCATCATTCCTAACTTTTTTAAGTTAGTAGGGTTTCTTTTTGCACATGTTATGCAGTTTCTTACATACTCATATACGCGTTCTTTCAGTTTAGGATGGTAATGCTTGAATTTAATTTTTTGATAAGTACGATCAACAGCTTGATGTGATGCAAAAGGATGATCATGGTGAGCATAGAGGATCTCAGAGAGCATGCTAGTTGGTATGCAAATTAATAAACGTGAAGAGATGGGAAGTGAATGATATAAGATGTTATCAATGACTTGAAAGTCTTTTCCTAATTTAGAATGGGTTTTGATGGCCTGAAATATCTTTTGATAGTATGAATCGTTTTGCTGTCCTTGTAAAAGAGTTGTTCTATAGTCTTTGGTTATTGTGGCGTTTGGTATGACCTTGGCTATATATGATATATCTTTCTCTGGGAAGCTAATGATTCGTGACATGGCATCTGCATTCTGATGCAGACTTCCTTGTCTACGTTTATTTGTTAAATCAAGACCTTGGAGTTCCATGGCCCATCGAGGCAATCAATTAATTTTACTGTTTTTAGTTTTTAGTAGGCTTAATAATGCCATGTGTTCTGTGATACAAGTTCTGCGTTGGTTATATGTGTATTCTCTAAATTTGTTTAATGCCCAAATGTGGCATAAAGCTTCTTTTTCTGAAGTGGAATAATTGATTTCAGCTGAATTGTGAAGTCTACTGGCATATGCAATGACATGTTCTTCTTTGTCGTGAGTTTGGCATAGTATAGCTCCTAATGCATAGTGAGATGCGTCGATAAAGATGGTGATTGGAAACTGTTCAGAGTACTGAGCTAATATAGGACTTGTTGTTAAATGTTCCTTAAGTAAATCGAATGCTGTTTGGCAATTCAATGTCCATACAAAAGGAATATTTTTCTTTGTTAATTCTGTCAAGGGTTTACTTAGTGCTGCAAAGTTTGGAATGAATCTACGGTAGAATCCGCTTAAGCCAAGCAAGTGTTGAACCTGCTTCGCATTAGTTGGTATGGGAATGCGGAGTACAGCATCTACTTTATCAGGGTCAACCTGAACTCCTTGTACGGAAACAATATGACCTAGTACTTTAACACTATCGTAACCAAATTTGCATTTAGATGGTTTGAGTTTGAAGTTGTTTGCTAACAACTTCTTGAATACGACTTCTAGTGAATGGATATGTGTCTTGAATGATTTATTATGAATTAATAGATCGTCAAGGTGAATGAAGTTGTTATGGAATAGCAATTGATTAAAGATTCTTCGAAGGAATCTATTAAAAATGGCTGGTGATGTTTTGAGACCAAATGGTAGCCTAAGATGTTCATAAAATCCTGTCTCTGTTATAAATGCTGTCTTCTCTATGTCACCTGAGTGAACTTCAAAGTTATAGTAGCTATGTCTAATTTGGAAAATATTCTACTTCCAAACAATGAGTCGAAGATGTCCTTCATTGTCATCATTGGGTATGCGTCTCCTTTTATGACATTATTTATCTAACGATAATCGATGCAAAGTCGAACTCCACCACCATGCTTACGAACTAGTAGCACTGGTGAAGCCCATTCGGAGGTGGACTCAAGAATTTAGACGTTGTTAAGCAGCTCTTGGGTATGCTCATGAATCAGTTTGCGTTCAACGTGTGTTTTGCGATATGGGGGTGAAGATATGTGTTTGGATGAGCCAGTGTCGATACGACACTTCTCCGGACCTGAATATACACCTGCATCTTCTGCAGAAGTCGCAAAGACTGTAGCATATTTTCGCAATAAAGTGGTGATAGCCTGATATTGCTCAGGTGCGAGTTTCTTATTGATGTCAAATTGTAGCTCTGTGTTGGGTGATTCCCTTACTTCCCTAAATAAAGTTTCTTCCTGAATGGATGAGACCTGATATTCGCAAAATGTATGTGATAAGTAGCCTATTGTATGTGTGTTAGAACGGCTAAGATGGTGTTGATTACCATTAATAACTGGAATGGAATAATAACCTGATTGTGGAAAGTAAAGTTGAGGAATGAGCACGTTGTGTTCTTCCATAAATTAAATTGATGGTTCAAGATAACCTGAAAATGGTATGAAAACTGAGATTTGATTGCCTGACCTAGCTTGAAGGTTAATATTGTTGTATAGAGTGAACCTTAAAATTATTAATTTCAACATTAGCTAATTCGGATGAGGACAAATAGAACGGAATGTAATAACCATGTGAGAATATGGTATGAGTTTGGAAATCTATTTTCTGTACGTGTTTAGTGATAAAATCGTTTCCTAAAATTGGACGTTGTAAGTTTTCCTATCCGTTATCCTAATTCACGTTTCAATCCAAGACAGGGAACTAACCAGCAACAGAACACATGACAAGATTCAAATCAGCGGCCAGCTGGCAATAAAAAGTTTTGTACATACTGCAAGAGGCAGGACACATTATAGTTGATTGCTATTACAAGCCATCTCCTGTTGAATATAAAGATAGGGTTAAGACACAAACGACACAGAAACCAATGACACAAAACACTCAAGCTAGTTTGCATACAGCTGATGCGGAGAAACCGAGTAGTACAGATAGTCGTCCTCTTTCCACGTTTGATCCTTCCATTCACCAGCAGGGAAACCTGTTTTGGGACGGTAAGAAGAGGAGTCCTATCCATAATCTCCAAAGCGACTCTTCAAGTTCGTCTTCGCATTGGTAATCATAAGTTCATGACTCTACTTGATTCCGGGGCATCCCATTGCTTAATGTCTCTGCATGCTGCGAATAAAATTAATGCAAAAATTATTCAGGATTCTACTGCCAATGTCACAATTGGGGATGCTACGTCTTTTCAATCTATTGGCAAATGTGAACTCTCATTCTCAATTGGGAATAAAAACTTCAATGCAGATTTTATTATAATGAAATCATTACCTTTTGAAGTTATCCTCGGCTCTTCTTTCATGACGAAGCAGGGGATGTGCGTAAATTTTGCACACGTATCCTTTTCATCTGTTCCATCTCAGGAATTTGCATTCCACAATCAAACTATGTTGTGTGCATTACAAGGGCTTAATGAATCCCAACGCGTCGAACTCACACAACTTCTTGATACATTTCCAGATGTTTACACTAACACGACTGGGTGCACTGGCCTCGTTCAATGTGAACTTAAAGTCACTGGCCAACCAATCGCAATGAAACCGTACCCTGTAAGTCCACAAAAACAAAATGTCATTACCAAACATGTGAATAAAATACTGGAGCTTGGCATTATTGAACCAAGTGATTCAGAATGGGCTAGTCCTGTTCACATGAAATTGGAAGGGAAGGATTATAGGTTCTGCATCGATTTTCGAAAATTAAACCAACGTACACTTCCTGATCCATTTCCAATCCCACGTATGGACTCTTTCTAAACAGGCTGGGGAAGCCACATATATCACTAAACTTGACTTGAGAAAGGGATATTGGAAAATTAAAACGCACCCTGACTAAGCCAAATACACTGCATTCATATGTCATGATGGCAAATATCAATTTACCCGAGTCCCTTTTGGATTAAAAACTGCACCTTCTGTCTTCCAACGTTTCATCAATCGTGTACTTGGTAGTGCACGTGGAAGGTTTGCAGAAGCATAACTCGACGACGTCATAATATTTTCAAAAACTTGGGAGGAGCACTTACAACATTTAAAATACATCCTTGACCAGCTGAGACACGCTGGAGTTACACTTAGTACACAAAAGTGTAGCTTTGGGGAAACTGCTATAAAGTATTTAGGATTCGTAGTCACTCCACGTGGAGTTGAGACGGATCCAGAAAAGACTACGGCGCTCACTCATTATCCTACTCCAAATTCTGCAAAGAAAGTGAAGCAATTTTTAGGGTTATGTGGCTGGTATCGTCATTTTATACCACAATTCGCAGATATTGCGGAGCCACTAAATCATTTGATGAAGAAGAACACTCCATTTAATTGGGGTATATTGCAACATATTGCGTTTGATACTTTGCGTGAGAAAATAATTCTTTCAACTACTTTGACATTTCCAAATTTTTCTAAACCATTATTCCTACGAACTGACGCTTCTGAGGTGGGGTTAGGCTGCGTTTTATTTCAAAAGAATCATGAAAACAAAGAAATGCCCATTGCTTTTGCTAGTAGATCATTAAATTTAACAGAAAGAAATTATCACGCTGCTGAACGTGAATGTTTATGTATTATCTGGGCTTTAAAGAAGTTTGAACATTATCTTGACGGTCAACAATTTTTTCTTGAAACAGATAACAGAGCTTAATTGGCTCAATAACATGAAAGACGCTAATTCCAAATTTGTTCGTTGGGCATTAAAAATTCAGGATTTTCAGCTCATAATTAGTCATGTTCCAGGAAATTAACATCGTAGCTGACGCTTTGTCACGTGCTCCGCTTGGAGAAATAGAATTAGAAGAATTTAAAGAAGAATGGATCCGCCCATTACAGCCTACCAATTATCACTTTTACTAACACTTACCACAAATGTTGATCTTGATAAAATCAAGGACGAGCAGGCCAACGACATTGAAGTTTCAGCATTAAAAACAGATCTTTCTCTTGACATGGAAATCCGTGATGAGATCCTATTCAAAACGACAAAAGCAGGTTTATTATTACCATACATTCCAAAATCACTTAGGAGTGAAATATAAAAATATTTCCATGACTCACCTCAGAGCGGACACGTGGGATGTAGAAAAACTATTCACAGACTTTCACGTCGTGTTTATTGGCATAACATGCAACATATTATACACATATGTCAAACTTGCGCACAGTGTCAAACCACAAAAAACCCAATGAGTAGGCCTCACGGCCAAATGCAACATGTTAAGGGTACGGGCCTTGGGATCAATTAGCAATTGACTTGGTCGGTCCATTACCCGCACATCTTCACAGAAAACCCAACTCTTGTTGTGGTAGACCACTTTTCAAAGTGGGTGGAGCTCTTTCCTCAAAGATGCGACAGCTCCAATATCATTAAAGTTCTTGAACGTGAAATCTTTTGCCGTTGGGGTTCCCAAAAACATACTATCTGATAATGCTACTTTCGTAGCAAAGCATTCCAAAACATGTGCAACACATGGAGCATCAACAAATACACAACTCCATATCATCCTGCTGGCAATGTATGCGAACGCATTAATAGGAATATTCGTTCCATCTAGTCTCGTATGTACATACGAACAACCGTAAATGGGACGAATATCTCCACACAACAGCATTAGCATTACGCACCGCTATAAGCGACACAACAGGCTTCAGTCCTGCAATGCTCAATCTTGGAAGAGAACTTCAGCTACCCTTCGATCGCAACGTTGAATCTCAATATGATGATGATGCTTCCAGATTAGAATATCAATCTGAATTAACTAAGAAGCTTGCCACTACCTATGCAAAAGCTGCTTCCCAAATTGAAAAAGCTCATTTGCAGCAATCACGATATTATAATTTAAGGCATAAAGCTTTTCCTGGAAAAGAAGGTGACTTTTGGCAGGATTTTCATTAAGAAGAAACTATCCCCAGTCTTTTTGAACTAAAGAGCATTGACTCTGATGAATCTGCAGGCCGCTCTAATGCAGTAAATCTCAAGCTTTACTTTGACCGTCCTAGTGACTTGTCTTTAGAGATCCTGATGCTGATCACACAGGTCTCGAGTAAATTATAATATTTTTGATAAGAGTACACACTAAGATTTGTACAAGGTATTTTCAGTTCATTTCATTTTGAACACTACTCAAGAACAGACAGAATATTCTCTGTAAACTTCTACAATGGTGTACATAAGTAATTTAGTGAAAAATATACTGGAACAATCTGGTAATTATTTAATTTAAGATCTAATATTTAAGGATTAAGTTTAATTACATTCCGCTAGGTTATATTAATCATTAAGAACCCTACAAAATTATAATTAGATACTCCAGTTATCGCGTATCAACAGCTTGCCGGTGAACCTATGCAAGTCTTTGCATTCCGCGTTCAAAATGCAATTATTGAAATACGGGACTGAAATTCCATCTAATCGTCTGTTCCGGCATGTGACTGCTGGAATGCACAGCTCACTTCGAGCGAAACTGAGTTATCCTGCTCCTCTTACTCTTGGTCAACTTTTTACTTGGTACGACAACATTGTTTCAACACTGGACCCTGAAGATGAGTTTGCCATTGCCCTACGACCTAAGCAACCAACTCCAACTCCATGTATCGCAGAAGAGCAAACTCTGACCTGACTGTCCGCCAAAATACGCAGGACGCTGTCATAAATGCGGCGAGCCAGGCCATTTTGCTGTTTTCTGTGACAGGAAACGCAATAACTCTCTAGGGCAAACGGAGAAACCGGAAACGGAGGAAGAAACCAGGATGTAAACGGGTTACATCCGATATTGGGCCGGGGGTGTATAAGGGAAGAGTAACCAAATCATAAATTTATTTATTAGAATAATTGAGAGTCTGAATATTATATTAGAATCATTCTTTTTCCTCGGGAAAACCTTCCTTGAACCCAAACTTGTTCTATTCAATCCAAAAACCCATTTACTATAAATAGACCTAAAACCATTCACACTTGAACCATTGCTAGCGTAAGCTCTGTCCGGTGAGACCAGATTGGTAGTCCTGTGACTATGCGGAGAAACCTGAGACAGGTTCTTGGCTGATGTATGTATGAGTAACTTAGGTTAAGCCTTACTAAACTTTAGCTAACTAACATTTAGGAAGACGCGGAGCGATTCGCCTGTGTCCGCGACCCTGTGATTGGGACGTGTCGTAGCGTTAAGTTAAATAACACTTAGGTTAAGGATTTATGCGGAATAAAAAAAATACAGTTATATTCAGAACGAAGCTATCGACACGTGAACTCCTACCCTGAGAAATTATTTCCTTGCTCTACCGAATAACATAAAATATATTTGGGATAGTAAAACTAACATGAACTACCCTTATAAAGTATATAAGCGCTAATAATGTATTGTAATGGACATTTATCTAACTTGAATGTGATTTTGCTAATTTTGTTAGTGGAACTTTTCCCTGTCAATCCTTTTAAGTTGACTTTTTTACTAATAAATGAGTTTAGACATAAATCTTATGTAGTGTTTCCTATTCCTCGTATTTTTCACATTAGTCTAGACATCGCTAAAATAATTATGAAAATACTTAGGAGCGTAGCCATGTTTGTTTGAGAATTTCGTATTCATACATAAAATTCACAATCACGATTTCGAACTTCCTCAGTCCTAGGATAAACCGAGCTGCTTTCTTAATAATAACGTTCACTTTTTGGTGTTCTTGACTTGGTTCTACCCCACACTGGAAGCATATATCTATTTGTGAGATCACGTGGCGTGGCAGAGAAGAAGCTTAGCCCGTTTGTCGAGGAGACATCTTAGGTGTTGCATGCCCCAGAGGCCTGAGTTGGAGCGCTTCACTACATCCGATACATGTGATGTCCAATCTAGATTGTCCGATATTTTTAGTCCAAGGCAGGTAACACTATTTACTGGCTTGATGATCTGGTCTTGGAACTTAATGCTGAATTAGTTAATTTTTACGTATTTCAGGTTTCGCAATGATTAAAAGCTGAGCTTTTTTGACATCGATTGCCATGCGCTTGCTATCCATCAAATAAGCTACACGATGTAGGTTGGTTTAATTTGTATGCTTGAGTTCGGGAATTGAATTTGGATCGCCGACTGTAAGCATGTTGCTATCATCCGTGAAAAGAATTTGTTTTCCATCTTGTATTATAAAGGATATGTCATTTATCATGAGTAGAAACAGGAGGAAACTTAATGAGCTTCATTGTGGACATCCATATTTAGTTTCCTCCAATGTAGTGCTTTGAGTTTTTAATTGTACGTACAGTTTTCTTCCTTCTAGGAAACTTTTGAACTACCTAGGATCTATATTATAGTCTACCAGTTTTTGTAATAGTATCGGTCGATAGATAATGTCAAAGGCTTTGCACTGGTCAAGGACAATGTGTATGCAAATTAAGCTTTTGGAAATGCCATTACACATGAAATGAGTCACGGCTATTTGGGCATGTGTTGTAGAGTCCTGTTTGCAGACACCATTATTGCATTATTTTCTGTGAAGATTTCTAACTGTATTTGCACAACTTTCTCCCAAATTGTTGATATAACTGGTGCTACTGAGATGGGTCTGAGATCAGATATTGTTGAAACGATTTTTTCCTTCTTGATTGGGACTAATTTGACACTTTTAACTCATCAGGTGCGGTGTTTGGTTGTTTTACTAGGGTCTCTTGAGGATTCAGTCAATAGATTCAATAGAGGTTCATTTGGTTCCATATGGTCAGGAACAGTTTTTGTTCTCTTTTTTAAAGATTTGAGTACTTTCAACACGACAGGCACAGAGACGGGCTGGATTTGAAATTTTTCCCGTGGAATTATCAGGTCAGGATGTAGGCCATGGTAGTGACAGTTGTCGAAGTATTGATATTGTTGTGTTATATTAATGAAAAACTCGTTTATTTCATCGGGTGGAAATTTAATTTCATCTTCTGTGTTGTTGGGTTGGCTAATCAGCCCAGTTTTTTTCTGTCCATCCCACAGTCCAAGCTATTTAATTTGATTTGAAATCTAGTGTTAAAGGTTATTGGCTTGCCTAGCCTTTTAATTAAGTTTTTGTAGAATTGGTGATCGGATGGGATTCGCAGTTGAGTAAACTCGTTGTAGGCTATATTTCTTTCAAATTTAAGGAGTTGAGCATACTCGCTTAAAAAGCACTTTCTTTTGTTGGTATTAATGTGCCTTATTCCATCCCTAAAGCTGGAAGCTTTTTCATCTAGTGTTTCTCTAACTATTTCCATTAGTTCAGCATCGATTAAGAGTTGATCGTAATTGATGGATTTGTAATCTCTCTACGTAATCTTCTTTTTTACTAATATGTGTTTCTCCTTGTAGATGGTGAACTCTGTGGAGTGGTGATCTGACATGTGTGCCCGATAAACTACTACCTTAAAATAATTTTTGCTGTTGGTAATTATCAAGTCTAAAAGAGATTCAGATCTAGTGTTGTCTTTGACAATTTGCTGAAGGTTTAGTTTTTGCAGTTTAGCTTCAATTTTTTTGTAATAAGATCATCGTAGGTTGAAGTCGCCTGTTCACTAGAAATCCTTGTTTGTTTTTGATAACTCAGTCAGCAGTAGTTCGATTGCTATAAGATCGCTGTCTATGACACATTTCTGGTAATTTGGGACTCTGTAAATTACGATAACTATGAAACTGTTGTTGTTGATTTGTATTTGTGTGATGAGGTGCTCAATGAGGGATTGCTCGGCTATTAGGTTGCAGCATTTTAAGCTGAATTCTTTCGTTTTGTATTGTTCAGATGTGTAGATGCCTACGCCACCACGATTTGATTGACTGTCTATATCTTTTGTTTTATCGTAAAATTTTGTAGTTGAGAGATGACTTTGGAAGGATTTAAGAAAGTTTCAGATAAACACAGTATTTTCAAGTCTCTTTTATTTATCATGTCATATTTCAGAGGAAGTTTTTTGTACCTAGATTGCACATTCAGGTGAGAACATTTCAATTCATAATTAAGTTTACGGTGTTTGGCATTTTTAATTGGTCACATGTCCATTTCAAGAATTGGTGGTTCTGTTTGAGAATTGGTTGTTGGTCCTTTGGGAAATAAGGACAAAGGAGCTGGTTTGTAGTGTGGTCGTTTATTCATATTTGTGCTGTCAATAGATTCGGTGGTTTGCCTTATGTTGAGGTTCCTAGTATCTCCAGCATTGAGTCTTTGCTTCCTTTCATGTTGCTGCTGTTTTGTTGCGTCACGGAGAACAGATATTCTGTTAAATTTTGCTTGTCCTTTTAGATGTTTGCAGTTAGCCAGTGCGGTGAGTACATCATTATGATTATTCAAATTAATTTTGATGGGTCTGTTCCTTCTTTCAACTTGAGCTCCTATTCTGTGTTCACGTAGTCCTAGATTGTAACCAGGTAGTATGATTTCCATAAATTGATTTAATTGTACGTGCGTTGTCGTCTTCTGGGATAGTCATTACTACAAGGTAATTTATTCTGGTAAGCCAGTCCGTTTTTTCAGCAAGGGAGATATGATGATTCTTCAGAGTTGGACCTCTCTACGTGTATGCTGGATTTCTTTCTGGTTTTTGTTGGTGGTTGTCCCGAGAGTCTTGACGTCTGCTTCTATATCAGTTAGTCTTCTATTTATCATATGTTGATTTGATTGGACTTGTTTTACGTCAGTTCTAAGTAGGTTGATGTCTCTCCGTAGTAGTCTGTACAGTCCATGCTAGTTAGGTTCTCTTTTGCGGACCATGCATTATAGCTTCAGTAGAATAGAAGATTGTGCAGTAGTTTGAGCGCGATCAGTGTAAAGTAAAGATGTATAATTATGAAGTACATATACATATAATTACTTACTCTGCATAAAATCTTCACGTTTATGCCCTTTCAACGTGTTCCGCTTTCTTATTATTTTTATGACTAGCCCGATTCTTGATTACGTTTCTTAGAGTTTATAACTAATTAGAGAAACTGATTTTGTTGCTTGTCAGATAAAATCACTTTCACGTATAATGGGTGGAATTTGTGTTATTTTTAACTGTGTACTGATAACTAGGTTGAATATTTTAAATGCACGGCAGAATAAACAATAGTGATACACACTCTAAACAAACACTTCTATTGATATGGCTTCAGCCTGTGCTAGCTTTATAGTATTCAAAGAGTATGTCTACAATAATTGGCTTACGGTTACTTATCTACTTAGAGCCTTGGTGAATAATCGCACAGCACACTTTTATCAGTTCCGATTTGATTTCTCGTCATTCCGATTTCAATATTATAGATAGGTTGGTGGCCGGAAATTTGGGAAACAAACGAAAGATCGCGCAATGAAAGTAACACTATCGAATGACAGGAGTTATTTCTTTTTCTGATATCTTTAGTGTTTTAAAATTTTCGATTAAACCCTTTGGCCTTTTTAATAAAACTCGTCCTACGTCTCATATATGATACTCATAATTCAAGTTAAGCGTTAGCATTTATATATTTGTTAAAAGACTGTTTCAAATAACTTAATTTTTAAGTTCAATTGATTTTGAATTTGAGTTTTCACTAAGACATTATATTGGATTTTTTGTATCCAACCTATAGGTAGAGATTTCTTTTTACGCATCTATGTTTTAGCCCGTTTCATTTTTAAGTTCGGATGACTACAACAACTGTCTATCGGCGCGTCGAATTTAAATATCCATTCGAACCAAATACGTCACTGTGGTGCTGCATTTAAAAATAAAAGGCTACAAAGGATCGCCACCAGTGATGTTCCTGTTTAATATGCCGCAGAATCCCAAATTATCATCCATGTCATTGGGAAGTATCCCCTGACTCCTGAAATACGCCACAGTGATGTTTCAAAATATTTAATGTGAATCGAGAGTAGGCACAACCCAACTGGATCCGAAGGTGTTATGCACGTAAATATCAGGCGTTTTGGATTTTATTTGAGCTTAACTCTTGGGCCGAAACATTCGAAGCACTTCCAAGCGAGGCGCCTCGAACTACTGTGATTTAAGTGGAGGTTTTTCAGTTACATCAGCCTAGCCGCTGAAACCCTCCAGACATCCGAAAATTCCCAGCCTTTGGGAGAGAGGCGACTAACTCCCAACCCGGCTCGTACGTAACAGCGAGGAACAGCTGCAACAATCATTCATACGCCATTTGACGTGTATTATTGTCGAAGGCATTGGACCACTATTTCTACCATCAAATAGTGTTGTTCCATTGAACCTGCATTATGCCTGTTGCTTCGTTTCAGCATTGGAAAAGCGGACACTATTCTGACACATTTAAATTACAGTTACAAACATTCACTACAATTCTCTTACCGTTTGATAGTTGGAGCACTAATTAATAACAAAATCTAAGTTCCAAGTGGATTTACAAACGTACAGATTGCATTAAACAAGCTCACTCAACAGTATCATCCAAAATCAACAAAGATTTCGCCAAGGAAACCTGTTCTGACTATTTGTGAACCTCAGTCAAGCCTTTGACTCAGTCAACCACGAAATTACTATAGAAAAATACTTTATAAAAAGGGTCAGTCAAACTCATAATATTAAAACTATACAGCATGGTAAATGCCAAAATACGATTGGACGGATATATGCTTTCCATCCAAAAATCGATTTTGCCCGGAGAATGTCTGAGACCAAAACTATTCCTTCTGTTCATAGATGACATAGTGGATGAAATCAGGAACGCAGGAGCAAGCAGCATCGGAATTAGAAATCATGATGTGGATTTACTCGTAATTACTGACGATATTGCTATGATTGCAGTAAGTGCTAGAGACCTCCAATTTAAAATAGACCAGCTAAAAGTGTACTTTGAAACCAATAAACTTCGTCTAAATCTGGGGGGGGAAATGTTTTATATTCAGCAAATCAGTTATGACAAAAAAGTGTTCATTTTTGTTGGGCAGGGAACAAATTGAAATTCTCGACAGTTACACATATTTGGGAATTCCTTTCCACTACACAGGAAATCCAATTTACGCTAGTAATTGTTTTCTAGAAAAGGCCAACAAAGCAATTAGATGCTCTTATTCAATCTTTCGGAAAAGTAAAAGGGGACTACAAATTTTAAAGTGCAACAACAGCCTATTAAATCTGTGTACGGTCTAGTACGGCTGTGTCAATATGGCAGTTAACAACTGAATAATCGAATTCCAAAATCAGTTAATTTTATTTAAAACGGAATATATATAAACTATTGCTGGAACTGGTGCAACGCCGATTGAAAACAATGTACTGAAACTAATCCTCAATTTTATTCTCTCAGTAAATCGCAAAAAAAAGACTCGTTGCTGCGTTACTGTCTCGACAGATTATTGAAAAATAAAAGACAATAAACACGAGGAGTCGAAAAATGGGTAGGGGGCCTCAACAAAAGTATTGTCAGATTGGAAAATAAGATCACTGAAAATTAACCAGTTTTAAGTAGATAACAAAAGGGATATCACAAGGATAGTAGGGAAACATAAAACACAGTGTGTAAACGAATCAGTCAAATAAATGCTCTCAAGTAAGGACTCGAATAGTCTTAATGAAAAAATGAGTTTTGCGCTTAAACGACTAATTTTCCAGTGAGAAAAAGAACTACATTTTAATGCGTGCGCGACCTCAAAGGAAACTGGAAAATAAGTTTTCGAATTGTGAGCGGTGCCGGAAAATGACTCTGAGGATGTCTTTCACGTGTTTTTGTGAAGTGTCCACTTAACACGTACCGACGACAACTCAGCAAGGCAACTAATTCAAAACTTGAAGATGTGACGCGTAGTAGCTTTTCGGCAACAGTCTTCAATAACTTAAACAGTGTCAAAATAACCTACATTTTAATTATTTTGTAATAACTTGTTTGGTTGTGTAGAAATATTGATGAGTTATTACAGGTTCGGTGTTGGTGATGATAAATCAAAGGCAACGGATAACTTTTTAGATTTTGAATTTGGAACTTTATTTTAGAGAGAAGAGAGAGAGTTATACAACAATAACAAATCTTGTACTGAAGATATACAAATTGGACATGGTATTTATATCATAATTTGTCATAAAGCTTTAACACTATAAATGGCATTTACAAGTTAAAGCAAGAAAGGGAAAAACACGTCAATCATGATATTCAAATAATATGTCGAATTACATACAGAATAATTATATTTCATTAACTGGGATTTATAACTTATTTAAACTAGATTAGGCTGGTTTTGGTTAGTTGCTAATTTCTATTTTGTATCTAGTTGTGGATTATAATGGAATGATGTGATTGATGGCAAAAGGTTAAAATAAGGCTAAACGTGAGAAATTCACGTTTGGGCTTTTTCACGATGAGCTGGAATAAACTAAACTCATTACAATTTTTTAGAAGAGCGCAATGAAATGGTTAACGACCACCTTCGAGATTTAATATCAACACTACTTAGAAAGCATGCAGTCACTTTCAATCATAAAGTGAAGACCACTAGTTAAGTGAAGCGCGTCAGTAAATAGTGCATTTAGCCCTAGTAACGGTAAAAGCTCGTAGGCTCCTAGTTCACGAAAGGGGCTCTGATTGGCTGATCGTCCAACTTATTCCACCTCCGATATCTCCAGAAAAGAGTAGAGATGAGGAATAATTCCAGCAACACGCTATGCCTGAACCGAGGAGGTTTCAAAAGACTATTTTCCTAACTTTCTAGGTGGTATAATTCAGGCTATTTTTCGATTTATAGCTGGGTACTTTTATGACGGGTTAATTAAATGGGAGAAGTCACCTCGTCGCACCTCAAAGAAAAACGCTTATTAAAATTAGAAAAACCGAATAATTTGACTTCAATCGAGCAAAGCGTTATGAACCAGATGTTAAGCTCTCTGATACAACATTTTCGCGACAAAAATGATATCCCGTTCGGGCTATTTTTCTATTTGCACGCGGCAACTATGATACATGCAGTCAAATGACGACGGGCAAAATTTGAAATCTCCGGTTATTCTTCGTATAATACATTTAGAGTACATTTAGGTAATTGAGCGCGTTCTCGAAGGTGGTCATTAAGCACATACACATCTTATTTTTTATTGTAAAACCATCCAAATTTGTTTCTCAACCTAAAACTTACCTCAAATAATCCTATACTTTTACCTGTATAATCCTGAACCTGATGTAATCGTGAATGACCGTGTATGATGGCAGTATGGTCGTATTAATAAATATTACAATTAGTAGTTTTTTCATCTTTTTCAATACAAATAGTTTGCAGTTTAACTAGTTTTCACGCATTTAATTGCATTGATTAGGGAAAATCCTGCACTTTAAGGAATCTAACTTAAGATTTTCGTAGCGCACATTTCAGCAAGTATTAGTCAACATTGGTGGCGGGATTATAATTAGAATTACAACCCCAACGGAAGGAAAGTCACTTGCATCACATCGAGTCATTTCAGGCTTCTCCAATTCGTTTCAATTATAATATAGTGTCACGTGCTGTTTAAACAAAGTGGAATTATATTTTCACAGGTCGGAAAATGTCGTTTTTAAACCCCAATTTGTGAGGATATGAATGATTGTCCTAAAATTTAAGTTTCTATTAAAACCGTTGGTGTGCACGTGTTACGGACGTAAATTAAACCGTTAAACGCAAACACTCTATTATCAATCATAAACTTTTATTGACGTAAAACTATCAGATCAATCATCAAAACAAAAATATATAATCTAGAATTTCCTAAAACCGTTCAATGCAGTCGAAGTAGACCCCAAAATAATTGTCCGAAAATTCGGCACGTGGCGTTGTCGTCACTGCAATGCAACTTGTTTCATTTTCGTTCGCAAACAGCGCAGAAAGTTCAATAATGGATGTTGACCATTGTGATGTAGAAACTCCACAAATGCACACTTTGGTGCCAAGACGTAGTGCAAAATCTATTTCCTTTCTACTTTTAATTTCCTCGTCAACCGATAGTGACTTCGTCATTAATATGACGTAGGTAAATTCCTTTTGGATTTTTTCTGTAAAATCTATTTGGAATTTATTTGCAAACCTGATTGCATCGCTTAAAATGCTTGAACTTTCAATCCTTGTATACATTTCGGAATAAATATGGCGTCTTCTTGAAGGTGAAAATTCGTACTCAGTGGTGTACCAGAACGTTACCGGTGAAAACGTAAAAAGTGTTATTCCACATGTCGGTGCATGCTTTAACAGCAAAGTTCTGAATGCTCGTACGCTGTAGGATATTCCAAGTAGTTCCTGGTGAGAAATATGGTAGCCAGTGTCCGCAAGTAATACAAATGTCCTTTTTTTGCAATCTTGGTGTGCTAAATGTGAATAAAAATTCTGATTACTCGACTTACATTTTTCTCTGCTTACCGTTAACGCGTAACACCAAACTTTGAATTTATTCACAGCACTGTATATATTGTATCAAGGGATCCCAAATATGATGTCTAACCCTGCAACGCAGGCTACTTATAAAGAATTGGCATACGTAGCAGCCCGAAAATCTACTTTCAAAAATGTACATTTGCACGTTTAACTAATAGCAGGTTAAATATTTACTAGAGGTTTTAATTATCCGTGGACAAGATCAAATTATCCATGAATAGGGTGAAAAATGGACTAATCCTGATAAATATGGAGAAAATAGGATTTATATATATCGCGTGGATAATATTCCTGAAACACTTTGTTATGTATCAGTTACCATACATATCCATACCACTATACGTACAACTGCATCTGATTCAAACAAAGAATTTGTTAACACTGACTGTATATTATTTACACACTAAGTCGTTAACATTGTCCAACATTGTCTAACATTGTCTAAACAATGAAAATAATCATCTTTTTTTAACAATAGTCTATAAGAATCTTTTGCACACGTAAAATATTACCAGTTCAATGCACGTTATCTTTCCTAGTCCTTGATTTATATACTAGTTTATTAGAAAATAGTAATTCTGATTACTCAAATACCATTAATGTTGGTGAATTATGGCAATAGAAACTTTTCTGATAAAGATTTAGCACAGACAGCTTGGTTTATGCATTGACATGCATTTGCCATTAAAATTGTATTCAAATTTATTTTTCTCCATTAAATCCACATGAAGTGAGGTGGATAGGAGACGGTTTTATCCGGATTAAAACCGTTTTTATCCACCTGCAATCTCTGATATTTACACTAGCTCTGATGCAGTAAAAACTTATTCTTAGCGACAGATTCTTGGCAACACTCTGGCTGATACATAAGCGTTGATACTTTAGATAACTCCAGGATTAGGAAATAGAAATTCGAGGTTAGAAAGAAATTGATCACACCAACAGTTGCAAATTCGAAACGCTTCTTTGCGAACATAAATTTACAGATGACACTTGACCGTTTTCTCAGAAAACTGGCAGTACGCTTTCGTCAAGCTTTTTTATGTCGAATAGATACTAGCTATGAAATACAGTAAAAACTATTAACATTGCTGTGATGCTACATTTATGTTTCGATGTGATTGGGCTTGAATCAAATTTCATTTATTTTTAAGTAATAACGGCTGCAAACTATTTTAATTAGAGCTTTTGTTTCGAAAACCCCAGTTGTTCATACTTGCTCCAGTGTCAAATATATACCTAAATAAACGTTAATGAAAAAATGATGTCTGACACCTACAATTACAATTCCAAATCAAATGCTTAAACGTTCTTATCAGACGGTTGTCATTCTAGCTACAAATTTTGCAGTCTTAAGATTGAAACATTAACCATTTTTCATAAAATTGGACCGTAAAATGTTTAAACACTAAATAGTTAATAAGTTATCCATTTAAACTGACTTTAATGCAAGACATATTTGGTATAATTCTTTTAAATCGTTTTGCCAAAAACGAATAAAAATGTCAAATTGTGGAATTTTGATCTGCTATATTTCAGAACCAATATTGCACATTTGTGAATATTGCAAATTTTGATAACAAATTCCTAAAAACAGGAAAACAATTTTAAAATAACGGCCAATTTGGCTGAAAACGTCAACATTTGTGATATCTACTTCAACATACTTAAAGCACAATACAACAGTGCACACATATACGAGGATTAAATCCAGTAAAGTTAATGCGAATATATACCAAATTTACAAAATTCTGTAGCATTTAATTAAATTTAAGGTTTTGAATGCCAAGGTATGTATTCATTAGTTGTGAAAAGTTCTTTGCCTAGACGAAACGTAGTGTGTTAAGGGTGCGTTATATGCTTCATGATATATCTTATAACAATTCAACGTGTCCAGTTTGAAATTTTTTCCCCGTCTTTACCCACAGCAGCACACAGATAATGGTCAGTATGAAGCAATACAACTTCATATGGTAGACATTCTAGTAACGACGTTTGAAATTGAAAATTATGTTAAAGGAACGTAGGCATCTATTGGTTTTAGTTTGCAGTCAACAGGTTATAATTGATAAGCTTTTTAAATGTACGACGCGATGAGTTTCACAGTCAACTGACAGTGCGTATCAAATTATATTTCAGTAGCCTTATAAACCGTTCCTATGTATATTTATCTGATGTATTTCAAAAACAATAACGTACTGAAATGAATAGGTTGGTCAAGTTTCGGTTTATACAGCGGGTAGAATGGATATTCTTCTTCTTCTGGTGTCCGACGGCGGTAGCAAGCTGCAATAACACAGCAAAACGATTTTTTTTACGAATTTCATTATAATGAGTGTTAACTAGTATTTATTGAATATGAAATACTAAAAGAGCAGAAAAATAAAACAAAAAAATTGATAAAAAATAAGAAAATTTGGTTTTACTCTGCAAACAAAACAACTTAAATTCAATCATTAAAAGATGCACAATTTTTCACGACCATGGAGCAAAACACAAATTCCGCTTACAATTACCGGTTTAGCTGTTGTGATGTTACCCCTCCCTATTCCATTTGTAACACTTATGCATGCATATTAAAAGTTATTCAAGTAACTCTGGAAGGCGGACGACCGGTAAATGGTAAGGTAGCCGTTAATGCGAGACAAATAAGAAGTTACAAATGTTTAAACAGACCTACAGTCTGCTTGCCAGTTTTTTTGGCTGCATACTTAATGTTAACATTCATTGCATTTCATAGTATTAATCTATACTGCGCAGGGATTTAGCATTACCGTAAACACATTCGTTCCTCTTAGTATTAGCGAGTGTAACCTGGGATTCAGCATTCGAAAGTGTAACGTGGGTTTCAGCATACGATAGTGCGCCGTAAGATTTAGAACACAGACTTTGAACATTGGATTTGACATACGAAATAGTACCCTGGCAATTTTTATACGGAAAATTTGATTTTAGCATTCAGTAGTAAAAAGTGGGATTTAGCAAACGAAAGTGCAAGGAAGTATTTAGTATTCGGATATGTAATAGGGGGTTTTGCATTCGAAAGTGTAACGTGGAATTTATCAAATCGAAACCATTGGGTTTAGCATTCGGAAAAGTAATGTGGGATTTAGTATTCGGATATTTATTGCGAGTTATCGCATACGTAGATGTAACATGAATTTAGCAGACGCGAAAATCGGAAATTTTGCAAACTGGTATATACAATGCAAAATTTTCCCAATGTAAAATCCAATTATTAGTTTACAATGCTAAATTTAATGCTCTATGCTTTTTTAATGATAATACGTTAAACTTCCGTGAATTAATTCCCATGGAATACTCTTGTATGATAAACCTTACGTCAAACTGTCAAAAAGTTAATTGGACGGTGCTCAGCATATGCAATACCATCCTTTATTGTCAACTTTCAAATACAATTGGGATAATACAAGTCCTGCAACCTTAACTCATGAAGCCATTAGGTGCAATTCACAGGAGGTGGTGTGAGGCAAGGAACAAACTCCAACTGATATGCAACTTGATCTTTATGAAACGCATTTTTATGGGCTGAGAAAAAATTTGCCCCGGGTGAGAATCAAACGTCACTACGTCAAACTTGTCATTAACTTAGTAGTATGCAGCCGAAAAAATCTTTTTACGTGGAGGAATTTTCTGATATTGCTTCCGACCGGCGGCCGCTTCTAGAGCCGTTGGAACCAGAGATGTGCATTCATGTTAACCACCGGCGGCTACCGACCACCATTTGACATACCTTCCCACCGACTACTGAACACCAACCACCATTGACAAATCTGTACCACCGACTACACCGGGGATTTTTAAACTACCGACTACCAACCACCGCTTCCACCGGTTGATTTTTTTGTTCCCAATAATTCGCAAGTTGTTTCCAAAATAAAATAACAGAAAATACCAAACACACTGGAACGCAAGATATTGTATAAAAACAGAAGCAATAACCCAGAACTTAATTAAGAGAAACAATAGACACTTGAATTATTTATAAAAATGACAAATATTGACCATCGACTTATTTAAAATATTTGTCTACCGCCAGCCAATTACCACTGACTACCGATGACTACCAGAAAAATTTGTACCACCAACAACCGACCACTAGCTTCCCCCACGAAATGTTGCACACCGAACACCATACCACCGGTGGTGTGCGGTGCGTCTAAATTTTGAAACAAGTCATAGTAAAAAACCCTTAATATTAGGCTGTAAATCATTATAAAATTTTTAACCTGTGTAGTTAAAATTAACCTAAGCACTTTTTACTGACTCATATATCAAATTAAAAAACAAAGGCTTGGGAGTATTTTGACGATTCCAACAGCTCCACCTTTGCTTTCTGAAGTCCAATAAAAATTTATGAAAAGGAGCCTGATTTTACACATTTTATTCAATTGTGATAGCTGGTTTTGAGCGAATGGTTTGAAAATTTGCATAAAGATTACGTTTGATAGTGCTAACATGCACCTATAAGCACTTTTTGTTAAAACCAATTTTTGTATTTTTTAGAAATTATTTTTGTGCTTTTTGTGTTTGTAGCCATAGCATCAACATTTTTCATTGTAGAGACTAACAAGGAACACCATAAGATTCAGCGTTTAAGCTCTACTAAATCGGACGAAAACATTTTTCAACAAATTTGTAGGCCGTTTTTAGGGCAAATTTCAACACTGTGATATGGAAGATAGCAATAATTTAGAATACTAAAATATAGCATGCGTCTTTTTCCAATGCCAAATCCAATGCTTAGTTATTTTCCGATGCTTTATACTTTTCTAAATGCTAACTTACATGTTGACATTTTTTCCGATGCTAAAAGCTATACTTTCCCTAAAAACTGCCCAACCCAACGTATATCAATTTCCATGCCAAATCGAAAATACAACATTTTAATGCTAAATCCATAGATGAAATTTCTTCTAATGATAAATCCCTTAGTATGAGATTATTCCATTTATATATCCAAGAGTGTGGACGCTTTACCTCTGCGAGTCGGTAATTAAAATATATTTTATTTTCATCAAAAGCATTTACAACAAAATCAATTAAAGCAATTTTTTTCGTCGTAATTTAATTTAGTAAATTCGATTTGTCACAGAACGTACTAAAGAGAAAACAATAAGAACTATTTTTGATATCGTGGTTAATTTTTTCTTTATGCGTCTCGCGAGGTTTGCATAAGAAGACTTTTGCTAACTTCCCTATGGCGTTTATCCCCAGCGTTTAAAAATAAGCAAAGGGCTCATGCTCAGTTCCGGCTTGGGTCATGGTCGTGGGGCCTTTCTTGCAGTGCCCAGAATTTTTCGCGGCAACGCAGGCTGAATTGTGGGCGAGTGCGTCGTGTTTCTAGCAATGGTACATTTCTCGTAAAAAATGGCTAGCATTCCTTTTGAAAATTCTCCGAAGCCAAATACTGTCCAGCAAGATGATTTAATTTCTTTATTATGGGGCCCTCTGGCAGTGTGGCGGAAATCAGCATCTTTCTGTAACCAGTGCTCCAAATAATTTTCGCGGTCATGGTGCCCAGAATAAGGGCCTTCAGAATTTCCAAAATTGGTTACATTGCCCCTCACCGAAAACAAGGCATTTCGTTTTGAAATTGGACAATCTTTATTGAGTTCAATGTGTTGTCAAGCTTGTCAGAAGTCTGTGCCACTAAAAATGCATATGCGAGCTGGCAGTTTTATTGACGAGGGATTTCATTGACGTACGAATCCTTTCAATGCATGCAATTTTTCATTGTAATTTTTGCACCACATGGACGGGCGTTCTATAAACGGTTCCTGCTTCAAAAAGATTTATTTCGTGGTACCTGTTGTTGTGCTGGCGTGAATCACCGGTTATTAAACTTGATGATCAATCAAAGTGTTTTCCTTTAATCTTCATTATTTTGCGGCTGGCGCTGCCGAAAGTTGAAGGATAGTGCTCTGATATAAACGTTTCACCATTTCATGATTTTCGATTGGCTGTCAATTTTGCCATACCGGCGTTTTTTGCACTCGTTTGTAATCCTTAGCGTTGCATTTTTGTCCCTTTTGAAATCCAGCTTTTTGAAAACTGGCATGTCTTCTTCTGTGGTCATTTTAAAACCCTTGTTTGTACATCTGTTGAAACGCGGTGAGACGCGCCCTCCATTCTTTCGGGTTTTAAATTGCAACAGGCAACAATTTTCAAACTTTTAAACCTACTCATTTTATTCACAATGCAATCCTATTAT
>LJIJ01001769.1:0-36747 GCA_001718145.1 Orchesella cincta
CTGTGATGATCCATACGCAGGTAAACCACAAGCATGCATGAGAAGAAGGCGAGAAAACTATATTATGAATGAATTCTGATGAAACGGTTTGAGAGGACATTTTGATAAGAGTATTTAATTGTCTAGCTTTCTGCGCAAAACTCTACGCTTTCTTCAGGACATTAACAAATTCTACAATTGTTTTCCTAACCTATTCAACTTTCGGAAATCATAATTATTCAATTTTCACACATTTAAATTATTATATGCTACGGAAATTTTGTTATTGGTAACAAGAGGTCCAGCCAGTCTTCATGAATTTCCATTCCGTCGTTTCTATTCATTGTGTTTGGTGCTTTCCTGATGTAAAGTCCTTCCATGAATAATCGATTGTGCTCCGAGTTTCCCTTTGAATAATTGATGCATTATCAAAATCCACATGATGACCTTTTTCGTATACATGACCTGCAACTGCTGATTCCATAATTTTAGCTTTCTCTACATCTCGTTTGTGTTCTTCTACGCGAATTTTAAGGGTCCGGCTGGTTTCGCCCACGTAAATATCTGTACATGTTGGTTCTTTGCATGGGATCTTATATACTCCTACTTCAGCATTAGCGTATTTATCTTTGGAGTTGCATAAGAACTTAGACAATTTTTGGCCAGGGATGTATCCAATTTCCACGTTTAAACTATTGCGTATAATGTTTGCAATTTTATTAGTAGTTTTTCCGAACCAAGGAAGAATTAATCTGCCTTTTTGGGATGGAGAGCTTTGGGATTGTGAAGTTTGTATTCTTGTTTTCATTTTCTGTAGGCTGCTGTCAATCATGTGATTTGGGTATCCATTTGATATGAAAGTTTTCTTGATATGCTGTAGTTCAGCTTGAAGATGTTCCTTATCACATAGTTTAATGGCTCTGTAATGTAAACTGTCTATTCCAGAAATCTTGTGACATAGCGGATGTGAGGATTGAAAGTGCAAATATTTGTCAGAGTGGGTTGGTTTTCTATAAACTTGATGTCCAAATTTTCCATCTGCTTTTCTGTGATTAATACGTCTAGGAATGGAAGACTTTTTGTTCTCGATTTTCAATTTCTAATGTGAATTTTATTTTGGGATGTAGTTTGTTTAATTCATCTTGCACATTTGTCAGTCTTCTTTGGTTTACGTGACAGTAGCTGTCATCAAAATCGTAACCAATTTTTTATGTCCTTGATTTTTGAAATTTTCGTTGTTTCTAAGTTCTGCATGAATATTTCAGCCATTATAGGTGATATTGGAGAACCCATTGCCATACCGTCTTTTTGTTGGTAGAATCCTTGTCTGAACTGGAAAAGGTAGTGGTCATGCATAGTGAAAGGAGTTCGATGATATCATCAGTAGTTAGATTGGTGAGACTTTCCCATTTGATGTTGTTGTTTAGTAAATTTCGAGTTATCTCAAGGGTTTCTTCGACTGGAACTTGTGTAAAAGGCTGACAATGTCAAAAGATACTTGAATGTCTTGTCTAGAAATCCACATGTCTTTTACTCGGTCAACAAAATCATATGAATTTTGTACTGCATATTCAGGATCCTTTGTGAGGCATTGTAAAACTGGCTTTATGAACTTTGCCATCCTGTATGTAGATGACTTCCGGTAATCCACCACTGGTCTTAATGCTATGTCCTTTTTGTGTATCTTTGGTGCTCCATATATGATTGGGCATGATGGATTTGAGGGAAAAAGATAGTTTTTCTGTTCTTGTGTGAGTTTTTTCTCTCGAACAAGTCTTCGAAGAAAGTTGTTACATTTATTTTTCAATTTTGTAGTGGGATCTTCATTTAGGGTTATGTATGGACCTTCTTGAATGAGTTTGTTCATCTTATTTCATATTCATCAGCATCCATAATAACCACAACGTTTCCTTTGTCAGCTTTTGAAATGCAAATTTCTTTTTTGGATTTGAGACTGTGTATACCTCTCTGATCCATTTTGGTGGTTTTGGCCATGTTTTCACTTTTCTTTTTGTAGTATACGTGTGACTGTTTTTCTTATGTGGAGAACTCATTGTCCTGTGATTCGTGTTGACGTGAGAGAATTTCATCCACTGCTATTGCTGTTTCAGTTATGGCCATTTCTTTCGTAGTTGTTGGAAGAGCAAAATTCAGTCCTAGCTTCAGTACGTTTATTTCTTGATCCGTGAGTTGAAAACTGCTTAGATTTACAACATCAGTTTGTGTGCATGACTTTTTACTTGCTCGAGAATTTTTCATGCTGAAGATTGGTCCATTTTATTTCATGACGCTGTTGGATGATTGATTCTGTTTTCGATTTTGAGTACGAGATTAGTCTGCATATGGAACCCCATAAATTTGGCATTTTAGTTCTTATTTCAGTATTCAGATGTTGATGTGTTGTATGAGTTGATGCTTCTCTTCGAAATTATCCCGGATGACTTCTTTCAAAAGTTTCAAGTTTGTGTTCAGAAGAATTTGGAGAAACGAATGTTGTTCTTAAAATTATTCTTCAATCGTAATCCTTTGGGATTATTTCATTCCTTTTGCATCGAATAAGAAAGCCAATATGATGTTCCAATTTTGTTAGTCTGGTTTCATGTTTCAATAGTTCGAATTTGTTTGAATTGATCCAATCCGTATTGGTGTGTAACGTTACGTTTCAAATCTTCCCATCTCTTACATTAATGAATTCTGATGAAACGGTTTGAGAGGACATTTTGATAAGTATTTAATTGTCTAGCTTTCTGCGCAAAACTCTACGCTTTCTTCAGGACATTAACAAATTCTACAATTGTTTTCCTAACCTATTCAACTTTCGGAAATCATAATTATTCAATTTTCACACATTTAAATTATTATATGCTACGGAAATTTTGTTATTGGTAACAAGAGGTCCAGCCAGTCTTCATGAATTTCCATTCCGTCGTTTCTATTCATTGTGTTTGGTGCTTTCCTGATGTAAAGTCCTTCCATGAATAATCGATTGTGCTCCGAGTTTCCCTTTGAATAATTGATGCATTATCAAAATCCACATGATGACCTTTTTCGTATACATGACCTGCAACTGCTGATTCCATAATTTTAGCTTTCTCTACATCTCGTTTGTGTTCTTCTACGCGAATTTTAAGGGTCCGGCTGGTTTCGCCCACGTAAATATCTGTACATGTTGGTTCTTTGCATGGATTTTATACACTCCTACTTCAGCATTAGCGTATTTGTCTTTGGAGTTGCATAAGAACTTAGACAATTTTTGGCCAGGGATGTATCCAATTTCCACGTTTAAACTATTGCGTATAATGTTTGCAATTTTATTAGTAGTTTTTCCGAAACCAAGGAAGAATTAATCTGCCTTTTTGGATGGAGAGCTTTGGGATTGTGAAGTTGTATTCTTGTTTTCATTTTCTGTAGGCTGCTGTCAATCATGTGATTTGGGTATCCATTTGATATGAAAGTTTTCTTGATATGCTGTAGTTCAGCTTGAAGATGTTCCTTATCACATAGTTTAATGGCTCTGTAATGTAAACTGTCTATTCCAGAAATCTTGTGACATAGCGGATGTGAGGATTGAAAGTGCAAATATTTGTCAGAGTGGGTTGTTTTCTATAAACTTGATGTCCAAATTTTCCATTTGCTTTTTGATTAATACGTCTAGGAATGGAAGGCTTTTTGATTCTCGATTTTCAATTTCTAATGTGAATTTTATTTTGGGATGTAGTTTGTTTGTTTAATTCATCTTGCACATTGGTCAGTCTTCTTTGGTTTACGTGACAGTAGCTGTCATCAACGAATCGTAACCAGTTTTTTATGTCCTTGATTTTTGAAATTTTCGTTGTTTCTAAGTTCTGCATGAATATTTCAGCCATTATAGGTGATATTGGAGAACCCATTGCCATACCGTCTTTTTGTTGGTAGAATCCTTCTGAACTGGAAAAACGTAGTGGTCATGCATAGTGAAAGGAGTTCGATGATATCATCAGTAGTTAAATTGGTGAGACTTTCCCATTTGATGTTGTTTTTAGTAAATTTCGAGTTATCTCAAGGGTTTCTTCGACTGGAACTTGTGTAAAGAGGCTGACAATGTCAAAAGATACTTGAATGTCTTGTCTAGAAATCCACATGTCTTTTACTCGGTCAACAAAATCATATGAATTTTGTACTGCATATTCAGGATCCTTTGTGAGGCATTGTAAAACTGGCTTTATGAACTTTGCCATCCTGTATGTAGATGACTTCCGGTAATCCACCACTGGTCTTAATGGTATGTCTTTTTGTGTATCTTTGGTGCTCCATATATGATTGGGCATGATGGATTTGAGAGGAAAAAAGATAGTTTTTCTGTTCTTGTGTGAGTTTTTTCTCTCGAACAAGTCTTCGAAGAAAGTTGTTGCATTTATTTTTCAATTTGTAGTGGGATCTTCATTTAGGGTTATGTATGGACCTTCTTGAATGAGTTTGTTCATCTTAGTTTCATATTCATCAGCATCCATAATAACTGTAACGTTCCCTTTGTCAGCTTTAGAAATGCCAAATTTCTTTTTTCGATTTGAGACTGTGTATACCTTCTCTGATCCATTTTGGCGGTTTTGGCCATGCTTTCACTTTTTCTTTTCTGTAGTATACGTGTGACCGTTTTTCTTATGTGAGAACTTCATTGTCTGTGATTCGTGTTGACGTGAGAGAATTTCATCCACTGCTATTGCTGTTTCAGTTATGCCTTTGCTTTTGTAGTAGTTGAAGAGCAAAATTCAGTCCTAGCTTCAGTACGTTATTCTTGGATCCGTGAGTTGAAAACTGCTTAGATTTACAACATCAGTTTGTGTTGTATGACTTTTCGCTCGCTCGAGTATTTTTCATGTTGAAGGCTGGTCCATTTTAATTCATGACGCTGTTGAATGATTGATTTTGTTTTTGATTTTGAGTACGAAATCAGTCTGCATATGGAGCCCCATAAATTTGGCATTTTAGTTCTTATTTCAGTATTCAGATGCTTGATGTGTTGAATGAGTTGATGCTTCTCTTCGAAATTATCCCGGATGACTTCTTTCAAAAGTTTCAAGTTTGTGTTCAAGAAGAATTTGGAGAAACGAATGTGTTCTTAAAATTTATTCTTCAATCGTAATCCTTTGGGGATTATTTCATTCCTTTTGCATCGAATAAGCCAATATGATGTTCCAATTTTGTTAGTCTGGTTTCATGTTTCTCAATAGTTCGAATTTGTTTGAATTGATCCAATCCGTATTGGTGTGTAACGTTACGTTTTCAAATCTTCCCATCCTCTTACATTAATGAATTCTGATGAAACGGTTTTGAGAGGACATTTTGATAAATGTATTTAATTGTCTAGCTTTCTGTGCAAAACTCTACGCTTTCTTCAGGACATTAACAAATTCTACAATTGTTTTCCTAACCTATTCAACTTTCGGAAATCATAATTATTTAATTTTCACACATTTAAATTATTATATGCTACGGAAATTTTGTTATTGGTAACAAGAGGTCCAGCCAGTCTTCATGAATTTCCATTCCGTCGTTTCTATTCATTGTGTTTGGTGCTTTCCTGATGTAAAGTCCTTCCATGAATAATCGATTGTGCTCCCGAGTTTCCCTTTGAATAATTGATGCATTATCAAAATCCACATGATGACCTTTTTCGTATACATGACCTGCAACTGCTGATTCCATAATTTTAGCTTTCTCTACATCTCGTTTGTGTTCTTCTACGCGAATTTTAATTATATAATACCTTATAAATATGACAGCGATTATATTAACGACAAGTACACTTTTGCTCAGAGATATTAGCATGTGAGCGCACACGATCAGGAAAGAAGATTAAGGGCGTAAATAAATACTCCTGTTTGTGCCATACACACAGCCTATTGTGTTGGAGAAACGAGGGCCGACAAAATGCGCAACATTTTTATTACTGATTTCCTGTAGGCTCTCTCTCAACACCAGTTTTTTTAGCAACAAGCTCAAATTGTGAACTAATCGAAGGAAAAAGCTCCATATTTCTTGTTGTTTATAATCCTTCCTAAAAGTGGTAGAGGCCTAAATCCATTTTTATATTCTTAAGCCTATTTCAATGAAAAATTGTTTCCTTATATGGCTCATCAAGACGGAAACAGTTGAGCAATTTCCAACACTATATCAACATATATTTCATATGTACTATGTATGTGCGAATATTTTTTAAAAACGTACACAGTTAATGTAGCATACTGCGTTATGGTTCATCTAAATTTTATGGGTTTGCTACAATATACAGAGTTTGTAGGTACATAGAGAGATTCACCTACGGCGTAGAACATTACGTAATGGTAATACCGGTAACTGAAGACTTTTCTCGGTTTCTTTCCCCATTCCATTCTGCAGCTATTATAATGCTCATACTTAATATACTTATGCTAAAACACAATGGTTTTATAGGAGGAGAAGAGCTTCCGGAGTGAAACCAGGACAAACGACAAATTCGTCACTGTCTTAGAGTTCCTTCCCACACTCCTCTTTCATAACCAGTTTTTGGTTTTGAAGTAGCGCAGGCACACATACAACTACATCCTCCTAATAAAAATGGAAGGGGGTACGAGCATGTACAACCGTGAAAAGGAATACAATCTAAAAACTCCTTTTTTATTCTTGTTCCTCCTATTTCTTTTGCAAGTCCAGCAACTCGAGTCAACAGTTTTTCTTCCCTTTTCACAGGCAATAGTGACTACACACATGATATACTTTTTTTCCAGTGAAAGCACAACTGGCTCAGTTACAACGTTTATGTTGCTTGGAAGCTACATCAAGAAAAAATATGCCTTTTTGCCATGCTCACGTTTTTACTTCTTTTTGACGGTTTTGACCTTATGGATTTTTCTTTGTTGAGAAGAGCCACTCGGTCCCTTTCTTGAGTCACTACCACTCAATGATATGATGTGAAGCAGATGCACATTCACATTTATTTTTTTATTTCCCCGTCTGCAAAGATATCCAGCTGTCTTTTTGATAATGGCTCTGCTTTTTTCGGATTTTTTTTTGTCTGTGAGAGAGAACGAGAACCCAATTTTTTATTCGACCATGCCATCTCAGTTCAGCCCAATTTATTGCTATTTTGTTGTAACAACCTAGCATAATAACCTTGTGATACAATGGAATTGAAGTGTAGAATGATAACGATGAAAATGCTCATTTATTTGTTTCCCACATGTACATGCATGCTCGAACATGATATGAGTTCTTATCAGCCATACTCATTTCCTCTTCATGTCACAATGCAACTCCAACTTGAAGGCAAAGCTGGGAATCAGACAGTGCTCGGAAAAAAATTAACAGAGGACAACGAGTAAAAGCTGGTATGGTATGGTGTGCTAATAGTGAGGAATTGCGCACATGTTCAAAAGCAATTTATCTTCGAGAAGCCTTTTCACGCTCAGGTTACGTGAAGAGAGGTGAAAGTGGAGTGGAGAATATATCACGATGGTGGTGGAAGGGAAGCATCACACAAGGTTCATAATAATTAGCAAGAAGGAAAATTGGAAGTGAGATGTGATGGGTGATACGAGGAAATGAGTACAAATCAATGTTCACCATTCACGTTGTCAAAAGGACAGTTTATTATCAAGGGGGAAATCCGGTGACAGTGATCACGTCTCATCACATGACACCATCACCGGAATCCACTTGATCATCATGTAGATATTTTGTAGCTCTCCTTTAAATTTAGTATAGCCATGTCATTATTGACAAAGACGGTTAGCACATAAAGATGGCTCGCTTGAAAAGTGAGGAAAAATGGTAGACAGGCTGCCTACCTTTCCTGTCATCTTCATTGATAGAGTTGTGTGTGTGGCAAACAAAATTTCGACCATGGCTCGACATACAAATGAACTTAAAACTGACATTTTGAACACAATTCAGATTTTGTGGCGTGATGCAATTCCATGGATGTCTCTTTCTAGTACACACAACTACACTCTCCACATTTTCCACCACACCACTCGCTCTCGCTACTCCAAACACAGAAAATTATTATGATTTTCCTTTCACTCTGCCACGCTCTGAGGAGAGAAAGTAGCAACGTTGAGCAAGGGAAAAATACAAAACTACAACTGCGGTTGGGAGAATACTCCCTGGTGTTGGGAGAGGATTGGTGAAACGAGTTCCACAAGCAGTTTATGTGATGATGGGTTGGAGACACTTTAATTACCCACTTTTACCATGAGCATTAGAGCGAGAGGGAAGGAGAGAGTAATAAAACGGCGGAAACAATTCAACCAGCTGGACGGAACCTGACAACATGCGAACTTAGGAGTTGACTGAATGACTGAGCTGTGGGATGCAGATAGACATGCAATGCAAGACAGAACGTCATAACTACAGAAAAATCAGAGAAAACAACCTTATCTTGACAGTTCTACCAGTCTCGAGGAAGAGGGTTCCGATTAAAAATAAATCTACAAGCGACCTAACTTATATAAAACCTTCCTTGTTTATTTCAGGTTGAAGTGAATACATTCAAATTAGATATTGAAAAAGGGAACACGGAAGAGGAGAAAATAAGTGGCTGTAGCAGAGAACGTTAGATCATCTACCCCAAGCAAAGATTGCTGGGATGCTATAGAATTGGAAACTTAAACTTTATCAACTGGAACTCAATTTGATTTCAAACTTTCTATTTTAAGAAGCTATGATTAGATAACTTTCTAACTAGTACAGCATCTAACACTTGGCAAGAGGACAGACAAATCTGAGGATATGAATGTACAATGTAATAATTAGAGAGCTATTATTTTCCTTCCTAAAAATATTCCTTACACAGAAAATGGGATCAACTTTTCACCACACACAAAAGCATTCACCACACCACTCCAGTTACGTTTTTACTCTGCTCTGCTGCCGAAAGAGTTTTGCGTTGTGACAACAACAACTCCTTCTCAGCAAACAGGCACTCATCTTATCAAATTGGATTGCAAATTTCTTCTCAAAATTCCAGCGAAATGTAAGACTTAGTTAATTCAGTAGTCATCCTCATCGTTATCATCAACGCTTCCACTTTGAGTTGAAAGAAAAACAAGATAGAGACTGGAAATGAAGAGCATCATGAGATGATACGAAGCAGACTATGAGTGTTGTCAGTGGTGTGGTTTGATGCAAATGAGATCCGACATGGAGCCAAACCCAATGCCTTTATTATACCTTTATAAAGATGGGTTTGAAAGAAAGAAATAGAGAGCTGTCACTTTTGTATGTACATGAGTTTTCATTCCATTAAAGGGAAAAATTGCAGTCTCAAATCCTATTTTAGATTCTCACTCCGTAGTACTACATTATGACATGATATTCACTCCGTCAGGAATGACATTAGCAATGTGCCATTTCCATTCTATTTCCAAGGCGCTGATAATAAATTTAATGAATCCAGACTTCTATTATTTCGTCCTGACACAAGTAAAAGCGAAAGATTGTAACGCAACGTGGGAGCATGATGAAACGTGATGGGAATGTTCTAACTCTGTTCAATATGATTTTAAAATTAGTCATTTCGTAAAATCAAACACGTGTTTCCCTTTCTATACGGGTTTCCAGCCAGATGAAAGGTAAAAGCAATATGTAAACTTAAGACAGACCAATTAAGTACAAAGTGCTTCTTTAGCGACCAAGCAAATTTCACATGGTGCATTACTCATGACTCACTGCTTTTAACCATGCTTTATATCCAACTTCAAATGCGTGTTAAGCCGACCGAGAAACGTTCTTTCTTTACAAACGAAGGGAAAATAGCGAGGTTGCTCGTAGCTAAGAGCAACTTACAATTATTCCCCACGTAATTTTGACTAGCATCAACATTTTCTTTGTGATTTTAGTAAGATTTATATTATTTACAGTTTGTTAACTCTTTCAGAAAAATTCTTTTGTCAGAGCAACGTACAAAGTATTTTAGGAACAAAAAGCAAGCAACAAAAGTGCAAGGTCCAAATGGACGAAACATGAGCATCTAAATATATGAATTTATTGTTATCAAGTCATAATTTGCACATTGAATGAGAATACAGATGAAAATTTTGGCCCAACTCATTCAGATTACCTTCACCTTAACATTAGTATCAGTTTAATCTACCAAAAGATAACACAAAGTATGTTCCTGGTCTTCTCTCTTCCGTATAAAACAATAACACTTGAACTGAAACCCATTAGCAAATATTGGTAGCTTATCATCAACCTGTCAATTCATTTGCATCTCCATTGCATTCTAAGTGTTGGTATGTCATTTAGTTGGCAAAGGGTAAACAACGTGTAACGCGTTTTTTCCTGTCATTCCACCAAACTGGGTGAAAAAGAAAGGATGCAAAATGCTCCATGTCCATTCGTCGATAACAAATTAAGGTGGAAGGTCATTTATGGCGCAATACGTAATGATAGACAGCCGGTGCTTTGCTGTTTGTATTGTGCTACGCTAAATCTAGCTGCATTTGACATGTTCTCATTTACGTTCTTCTCTTTCAAACTATGCGATACACTTGGTTATCATTTCCTGGAAATTTAGTGGATTGGTTTGGTTCAACGCTTGTCTTTCTGCATAGCTGAGTTTGTTCGCAATGCGTGAATTATAGGAGTGGAGTGGGACATACATAATTTATATATCAGTAATTATTATAGCGGGGGCAACCTCAAAATGAGTTTCTTGTTGGATTAACGTCGCCATAATGAGGAACCCTGCTTTCCATTTTATTTCGCAGCAGAAAAAAAGCGGAAATGAGACCATGTGAGTGTGTCCTCCTGTTCTGCACGCATCCAATTTTTATGCCAGGTTGGAAAATTGTCTAGGGAAAGTGGAGTTGTTGGAAATGAGTTAAACACAATTGTACCTAGTACTCCTCTGCTATAAATATTAATTCACATTTTCTCGGTTGTGGAAGGAAACCACATGACAGAACAAGTGCCAGCCGCAGCCACAACGTTGCCAGCATACATACTATTGTAGTTAGGGCCAGTCACATTTTCAAAGTTAATGGTCGCTATAGAAAAAGATGAATACAATATTTTGTACGAGTTTCTCCCTAGTTTTCTAGTATAATCCCAGATTTTACAAACTCCACTCAAAGAAACTTTACAACCAACTTAACACAACTATCCCCAAACCATGTCATGCTATGCTTCTCCTATAGATTATTCAATAGGTAAAGTGATGACCTCCGGTGTGGCCAGGAAATGACCACAAAACAAGCTCAAGAGCTAGTTTCATGACCAGAGTTGTGCTCTTGAAAAACATTAACCAACATCTGAAATCATGTGCGGATGAGGAAGAGCAGACCACCCACAGAAGGAAAATGGATGGAAGTTAAAGCATAAAATAAAACGGACATTTTCCCCTTCATCAAAACTTTGCTTCTCTCTTAACCTCAATGGACAATTGAATTTTAGTTATGGGTCTAAACTGTATCCATGCATTTCTTTTTAGATTCTTAGAAAAAATACTTCATCGAAGAGATTTACGAAATGTTTTTTTTTTCAAAGTTTGGTTCATGATATTTGACAGGAGCATAGTTTTCTAAAATAAAAGGGATTGAAGGTTTGGTGTGGTGTAGCACCACTTTGGGTGAGTGGAATTGAGTGGACTGGAGTCCAAGTTGCTTTTTGAAAATCCTTTAAGCACCTAGTTCCAATGTTGTACTTATTTTTAGAAATGTCTCCACATGACAGGGGAAAGAGCCAATCTCTGCCAACCATACTTTCACTTTGAATTGACAACTTTTCACTCAACAGCTCAAACCCCAGCCAAACTGTTTGGAGAACGAGGGAAACACAATGGTTTGTGGGTGTAAAAGCCGGGCATAAAATGGGAGAAGCGGATCTCAGTGAAAGTGAGCAAGTGATGATGATGTCGTCTCGGCATCTCCTTCCTTTCGACGAACGACTAATGGCTCGTACCGAAGCATCAGCGTCAGCATCTCCCATCACACAACACACAACATGGCTGGAATAAAATAGGAGATGACTTTCCAAACTACTAATCGATGCAGCACATTACATTACATACCGTGCCACACCATCACATCTCTTCTTGCTTCTAATACCGCACAGCAGTTGACACAAATTTCTCACCAGCTCAAAGGAAAAAAGTTTCTTTAAAGGCGATGAGGATGGAAGTCTTGTCCCACCACCCAAACTTTTTTCTTCTGACGTTTTCTCAATTCCGTTTTAACTTCACATAGGAGCAAAATTATTGGTGAAAAACACAAATACCGACTTTCATGCTTATTACACAAAACAAAAACTATTTTGCTCGCCTTTCCCTTGTGTGTAAGTGAAAGTTAGCTGGCTTTGTTCTCCAACAGGAAAAACGAGGAAGAGACAAACCATTCTGGCAACGTGTGTAATCACCAACAATGGGATTTTATGTGAAGCTAGCTAATGCGTACTTTATCCATTCCATTCCAACACATATTTGCATTCGACTAGCAACGCGTGGATGAGCAAGAGGTTGCCAAACCTGGGTTGGAACTTGGAACTATGATGATGTGAGAAATCTTATTACTTCATCAACTACGGAAAGAAGTCATTTTAGCAAAAATAGGGAGAAAGGAAAAGAGCTAGTTTTATTTTGAATGTATGCATTTACCATTTACAACATATTACCTTCAGTCATCAACCAACTTGGTTGGGGGGAAACAGCAAGTTTGTAATAGGAATGTGAAGGCTTTGTTGCTCTCTAAACACATTTGAAAAGTTGTTGAAAAAGTTTTTGGGGAAAGTCGAGCGACAAGAAATGTATTTAATGGAACAACTTTTTCCGCTAATTTAATACCCGTGTCTACTAATGAATATATTTGTTTCGTAGGGAAACGTTGCTGAGGAGATCCAACCCTTTTTCCTGTTCCATCTTACCCTACTGCGGAGTCTAATAATTTGGACATAATTTCCATTTTATGAACAGAATCATCGTAGTCAAATTTACATGAAAACATTTGAAGGCTCCCAACTTTTTCTCCAAGCGAGTTTTCAAACGGGAATTTAGATTGTACATCCACACGCCAGGTACGTAGGATGTGATGAGAAGTATGTAAGAAAGTAGGACACCTATTAAAACACTGTTGTCGTCATTAATTTATTTTCTAATGGAAATCTTACTCGAAAGGTGAGTGTGAGAGTAATTCAGCTGCGTGAGTTGAGTGTTGTGCTCCTTTCGTTTCACGGCACAACAGTGTTTTCGATAGTGTGGTGATAATGAGCAACTGCACAAGATTAATTTCTGCGGCCACTGACTAACAAATAAATAGGTGTAATGTATACTTCGCTTCATGCTCCATGTCACAACACTGCAAAGAAACAGGGTCGAACTCAAAGTCTGGTTGTTGTGTAGAAATATACAAACATTCATAATTACAAATTATAAGCATTCCTCTCTCGCTTCCCTGACGTTGAATGGATTACGGATAAAAGGAAAGATTCCGTTCTGCTCGTAGTGAATGAAACTAAACTAACTTACTTGTTTACACAAGTTTTAATAAACATAATAGTATGCAATGTATTAACTCACGCAATCCTACTCTCCAGTCTTTAACAAGAATATCCTCTTTGAGTCTCCAGTTTTGGTTTGCGGGTGTGAGATAAAGTAAACGTGAAGATGTGAGCAATGTGACTGGAAAGCAAACACGTAGAAACTGAAACCAAAAAAACGTGGTAGAATACACACAGTCAGAAATATTAGTAGAGCATGGATTGACTTTGAGCTGACTATAGATCAAAAAGCTGTCACTGGGCTTCATTTTAATGACGTCTATAATGTCTCCAAAAACTCGGTTTCAATTTAATTAAGCTAAAACTTTGATGGGGAAAACTAATTTCTTTATTAAATTTACCCATTTTAATGTCATTCCACAAAAACTATTTTGGCTCATAAGTAGATCTCCAATCAGTTTATTTGACTTTCTCCTGGAAGCTATGGTATCTTTACAGATTCCAATTCCTCTCAACAGACTGTGCCTAATCTCACTGAAAACATGGGAAAGACACACGTGTTTCCAACTCCAAAGCCCTTGTTCTCTTCAAATATTCCTCATTAAAAAGTTTGTCGAATTAAATTTGCTTAATAATCTATCTAAAGGAATCACATGCACTATAAACTAAAACTAATTTCCATTTATTATGATGATGATGGAGTGAGGCATGTACCAACTTTTCCAAGCGTGCTCCCATAACACTTAAAATCACTTTTTAATGAATCAGTTCCAGTCGTCAATAAAATGTATGTCCCAAAGTTTTGAGATGATTTTGTCCTCTAAATTTCACTGGAACCAATAATAAATGCCGGTTGCATAAGCTGAGACACGGTTTTCGGTTGGACGTGGATTTCCCACGTGTGTGACCAAACTGTGTACATAGTTCCACTTCATCCAAACAGTTTTGACAAACTAATCGCAATCACAAGTGCTCTTCTCCCTGAACAACGAGACCGCACCGGAGTCAACTAAACCACACCTCATTCTCATTACCTATCCGCGTTCCAATGAGTTTGACATCATTGTCCAAAGTTTTTCATGGAAATGTTTTCCCTAACCAGTTCAATATGCTTTGGAGAGAATAATAACACTGGTGATGATGATGGTGATGAGATGGGAACCACAGATAAAAGTGAAGTTCATTCATGCCTTCCTTTCTACGAAAAACTGGGTTCTAGTCCGTGCCTACGCACATGCAAAAAAAGCTCAGTACGTCGTGCAGTTAATGGGAAGCTGATCAGACGATGGTTGAGAGGAGAGATGTACATTGGACACCCTTTCTATCATTTTGAGTGACATGGAAAATGAAACATAGCTACCTGGAATGAAATGGAATCAAAGGATGGATGCTGAAGCATATAGCATAGCAGTATAGATATGAAGATGATGATAAACTACTACAAGCCACCAATAATTACTCGTTGAGCACATTGTCGCTGTCATTCATTTGGTTGTAATTACTTGACATTAGGAATAATGACAATGACAAGGGTCAATTTTCATGGGAAATAATAATGACGTACAACTATTTACGTTCTGGACATATATATTATCATATTTGTGCATATTTTTTTTGAAAGATTACCATAAATTTAATGAGAGAGACAGAATAGACGGGGAAGAGACTCTGAAGCACATGTGAATATGACACTACTTATCAACATACGATACCGTCATCATGCCATCTCAAACAACTATTTGATGCATGCGAATATATGATGAGAGTTGAGCCAACTGTCTAAATAATCTAATTGAGCATTATGGAAAGTAATACCAAACATAAACAGAATACTGATGACTGTCACAGGATATCTCACGAAACCGAACCATGATAGTTGGATTCCCCGTACTTATTAACCCGCAGGGAATCTCACGATTCATGTTCTTCTCATACTGTGGAATAAAGGACACGTGATATGTTAGGTAAAACTACTTAGATTTCTTTGAATTGCCGTTGATTTTTTAGGGATCGATACGCCTACACTCGTATTCTCATTGCTATTTGTGCAAGTTAAAAAAGAACGTGAATTAAATTGAATTCCCTCAATCCCAACGAAACCAGTCTCTTGATTAAGATGGCTTGTTCATTTGCTTTCATGGTTGGTGAAGCCAGATCCCATCTTAATATTCTGGGTTATCCACATATGCACCATTTAGCATTGGAATAAACATGCACTTTTTATTTTCTACTGACATACTATAATTTGGAAAGAAATAGGCTGGATGACAACTATCATTCAAACAATTTGTGTGTACTTCTTTTTGGGTTTGGAAAGAGTGCATAAACCTAGCACCAGTGGTTTAGTGTGTCTGTATTTTTACGGTTGACTTTTTGACATATTTGTACACATATAATTCTTCTCAATTACTAGCACGGCACGCATCTCTCCTAACAACCCGTGGAGATGACAGTTGCCAGATCCAGTTCTTGACTTTTATTTTCCCTTCTCGCTACACACAAGGCATGAGAACACACGAGACACCAATTATCAGAATGAAATGTGTAGCCAAAATTATGTGGAACGAAGCAAAGGAGCATAATGCCAACTTTTTTACAAGCTTGATTACGAATTTATATTTTGTTGGTTTTAGAAAGGAGACTACGCCAATAAATAAAGTGGAGAGGGAGGACAGCATTGAGGCTTGCTTTTCAAGCAACCATAATATTCATTTAAAACGGGCTGAATTGAGTGAGAATGTGGATGCCAAAGTTCTGAATAAAAACTCCGTTGAATCCAGCTGGGTGACTGACAAATCTTCACTTGATTTCTCTGCTACTGTTCCGATTCTCTTCTCCCAGAATCAATTTGACAGGAAGACGGATGACCCTAATGGTTTATGCGTCGAGGAGAAGAGACGTAATGTGATATGTGATGTGATGCCATCGAATGTGAAGTCGGAGACGGGTACGGCAGAGCATTATATACGTAGAGTTCATCTCCTTGAGCATCAGTGTGGTTGTAGTTAGAGATCGAGTGACCCAATCATGTCTCGTGTACAATATCTCATTCAATTAGATCATGCCCTTCTTTCTCTCACAATTGAGTATCCTTTCTTTTCTATCTTGCATCTTACTTCTAGCAAAGAAATTAGCTTGAAATGGAATATGGCAAATAAATGACGCAGAAAACTCAAATACGTAAAATATTCTGATGGAAAAAATCAAATTCTTGCAGTTCGCAACAGAAAACTGAGAATTGTTACCCAATTGAAATCTGAGAATTGTTATCCAATTGAAACCCAGAACACAAAACGTAGCAGCGCTACATAGATATTAACCATTTTCCAGAAGGATTGTCATTAAAATTGAAACGTGCAGATGTGTATCATTTACATTCTTATGTACCATAAAATATAAAACCTACATATGAAATGCCACTTGCTATGCTTTTTCAGAGATCTAGAAACTTCGTCAATGATCCCACATGACGTGGCTGTCTGTTTTTCAACCATCTTTTGAAACAGATCCGGGGAGTAGTGATGCAGCCTTCTTAGTCAAGCTGCAACACTTGCAAAAAGTAGTTTGACACACTTAGAATAACTCTGTGTTCTCACTCATGCTTCCCTTGTAAGTTCGCTTAGCTCTTTGAATTTCTAACTCTCCTTTGGATTTATACGCACTTGCATATTTATGTAAGTTTGCCATGTGCAGCACCCAGAATGGATTCCATTATAACTGAAATAGTTTATTTACTTTTGGACTCATTGCCGACTCTGCTGGTCTAGTGAAATGTGCCGGCAGGCAAGGAGCAGCAGTTCTCTGTATATTTTTGAACGCTTCCTACGAATTCTATTATTGCGAATAAACTCTAAAATGCATGGAGATGGGGAAGCAAGAGAAGTTCTACCTGAAGCATTTAGTCTGTGGAAGGTCACGCCAGGAAATTTCGGCTAACCGAATCACATTATATGTAACATTTATATGAGCGTGAATTCAAGTTTATGCCTCTTCAAAATAGGTTTAAACAGCCGCAAAGTTGCTTGAAAGATTGAAACGTTTTCACAGTCAGACGGGGAACTAGCGATGGAGAGATAGGAATCAGGTTTAAACAGGCGGTTTGAAACTTTTTATACGTGAATCTATGCACACACTTGAGTGCAATCTCTCTCCCATGATGGATGGTGATGGTGCGCAAAATTACTGGCTACAAAACAAACACTTTAATCTTTACAGCTTTAGTTTTGACTACTTTCTCAAATAGGAGATAATGAGGATGCGACCATACGTCATGCGTCACCAACGCAAAGGTTCGGCAAAGTATGGATTGTAAGCTAAACTATCTAAACTTGCGTAAACAAAATATTTCAAAAAGTTAGTCATTAAAAGGTGATAACTCAAGCTTAGCACGTTTTTTCTCGGAATAACTTGTTCTGAAGAGGTCGGGATGAAAAATGGAACGAGCAAAGAGGCGCAATTGCTTCATGAATATCGTGCAACCACGTGCTTTTAAAGACACATAGACTCGTAGGAAGAAATTCTGTCTCTAGCACTATATTTGTTATCGCAGCGATAAACTTTTTGAAGACTTTTTTTTTGCTAACTCTATCGGCTTGGCTACTAGCTTCCAGTGATCTCGAGCAAAAAGTTGACTGCTAAGAAATATGCGGAAAAAGTGAGGAAACCAGACTCATAAAAAAGTGAGTGAGTGCGTACGAAACCGAAGACAAAATGGGAATGAATGGGAATCCATTTTACGAACAATTTCACATTCCTGATTGGTACGGAAAGTGAGCAGCAGCTGAGAGAGGAAATGGGAAGAAAACATAAAAAGGATGATACGCTCAAATCTAATATTTTATGTATCGATCAGATTTCTTTTCCTGGAGCTTGATATGGTTGACTACCATTTTCTACGTGACTTTCCCTAACAAAAGACGAATGTCATGATATCATTGTTTGAAATGAAATGCCATTTGCTCAATCCCAAACGGCCATAAATCATCATTTCACTCCTACAAAGATGACAGATGCTTCAACAAGGGGAACAGTCAACGGAAGCGACATGAGAGCATGAAAGTAGGAGCGAAAAAATAGGCCATTCGTAAAGCAAAACGTGTAAAACACCAGTCTTCTTTCGAAGTTGCATCTTATTCAACATTTTTACTAATTTATAGTAATTTAATGCATGAAGAAACTAATTTAAGCTCGGCATGAGAATGGGGCACGGTGAGACTTGTAGCAAATATCTGTCATTTCACAGCAACAAAATATCCAGGATTCCGGTGAAAGTCAATCTGATAGGCTCTGTTTTTTTTATGGAAATTAAACGCTCAGATGCCTACTGACGTTACACTCAGCCTCGTAATTTGAGCTGGTTCATATCCGCGTTGAGATAAAACGTAGCTTTCATATTGTGTCTTATGAAATGAGTGTACTTTGTGTGTTTCCGACTCTCCATTTTGCCATTACATCATCATATCATAACAGACAACCACTTAGTTTCCGAATAATGCAATTGTTCACCCGTGAAGAAAATGGTTGAGCTTTTAGAGTAAACAAATGCACGCGAGGAGAGAATGATGCTGCACATTTACTCCTTGCCTCTGATCCCGATACACAACGACGAGTTTCTATTAGTTATACTCTCAACCGTTGTATTTTCGCAGTTGCTTTTTGAGTGAAATAAAAATAAAATTGCTGGAGATTTACATGGCTAACGGGATGTGTCGAAGGAGCAGTGTGAATTGTCTTGACAATGACATTCCGAAACTAGGCAGACAAACAGAAACATTTGAAAATAGAGCTACACCCACTCAGTAGAAGTGTACTTTTTATTTAAGCATTTAGTTTTGTTATGGTAGAGAAAAAGGAAAAACGATCCCTACTCGTCGTCACCTTGTTGACTCAACGCGATATCAATACTTGTACCAAACGGGTATATAATATTATGAGATGTACATTTGACGTTAATATGTATGTTTTGAAGCTTTTATTGGTTAACATTTATTTATGGTAGTAGTCTAGTCATTGAACTCTCTGCGTTTCGGGCATCCACTTATCAAAAGTATCCCCATATTATTCTTGCGATGAAAAAAGAAACATTATATTATACAAGTAATATAATATGCGGCTGCGACCAAATCAAGTGCATTCTTGCTACCCCACAAAAAGTTTATAAGAAAACCTAACAAAAGTTTGGAAGATGCCCATTTACTAAACATTTTCTTTGCCCTTTTTTCCTTTCCCAGAATAAATGTCAACTGGGGGTATAAAGTGTCCTAGATCTCTTTTCAAGTTGAAAATCGTTATTCCTTTACATCAGAACATCATGCTTTACAACCTCCTTTCCCTATGTTTTCTTTTGATTACCATATTTCTCACAGAATGTGGTGTTGTATTTGTACTGTGGTCTAATGCAATGTAACGTAATACTTTTATAGCAGTCTCCTTTTCAAATAGTTGGGAACCAAACGGATTAGAATGATGGAAAAGCAAGAGCTGGAACGAATAACTTTCTCTTTTGAAAGAAAAAAACAAAATTTAAGTGGGGGTCAATCCATTTTCGTGGTTTTGTTAGTGATACGTTACAACTCTCTCAGAACATCTTGAAAGGTATACCATGAATGAGCAATAAGGTTTCAACTAAAGTAATAATGCAAAACTATCAACTTTCCCTTGTAGCTGTGCTTACTTACTCGAGACAAAATGAAAACAGAAAATGTATTTTACTTACTCAACAGTTGAAACAGTGGATGATAATGATTGGGATCATGTAGTGAATCAAATGATGATGATGATGATTGCTCTACCCAGTGGGTTGAGTTGAGTAAAATTGGAGCTTAGTTTCCAACAGCCCAATACCAAGATTGGGGAAAGGTTACTGGTTTGTTTTCCGCGACGCTGCTCATCAAACACCAATATCAAAAATGTAGGGAGAGTAGTTCAGCCATCTAATGATGTGTGTGAAGAGAGTGAAGTGATGAAGAGCTCAAGATTGTCGACAATGATGACACACACAACAAAAGTTCAACAGCTATTTGATAAGGCTTTGGGTAAAAGTGGGAGCAACATGTACATGCAAGTCTTAAAAATCTTGTGTCAATCCACGAAGACACAACTGAGAGCTATAGAGTGTGCACTTGACAATATTTATACAAGTACATTTATCTCGCTTATGAGCTACATTGGCCACCACATTATTTGGTTTTGCTTGCCAAATTCTTTTGGTTGTTGAGCTGACGGTTGAGTTGGCTTCCCCTTGCTTCAGTTGACTTGGAGCTTGTTGCAGTTTTTTTTTACTTGTAGAGAAGGAGAAACAACGACACGGCAAAAGTCAATGACAAGAGAAAATACTTTAAGCCTTCAAAACATCATTGATGTTTCGTTCTCGTGGTGTTGTTGAAAGTGGCTCTTGTGTGTTGATTTCACATTTGATGTGCACTCATGTATGTGGACAATGCACTTGACATGATGACTTTTCTACGTTTTCTCTTCTTCTTGGGCAAAAATAAGATGAAGAAAGCAGCCTGTTCTAGTATAGTTTTGCTTTGCTTAGAATTTCAAAGTTGAGGATTAAATATTATCCTTTGCAACATTTATTTTTACCCTTTCATCTTTCATGGACTTCGATAGTAAAACATTTTTTGTTGAAAGTATTCAAGTCAATAAAATCCTCTTATATGAAATATAATGCTATCACCACTTAAATTGAATCAGTGTGTTTTTTGTCCTAAATAGCATTTTAGTTTGTTCGATATTTGACTTAACATTTGACATTTAACTTTCCGTTTTCAAGACTGAAAACAGTGAAAACTGAAAACCGCCAAAATTCCAAATTTAAGTTTTATGTTCAAATTACCTGTTTTCAACAAAGATCCTTATTTATATGTAAATTATTCAACTTTCAATTTCCACAACGATCACTGAAAACAAGAGCTTAAGCACAGCACCCGGAAATCTTTTCAACGCCCACTAGTCACTTTCTAGCGCTGAGTTGATTGTTAAATGTCAAGCACAATCAACACTGTCCTTCTCGTTCTTTTTATATCATGGGTGAAAGCAAATAAATTAGATGAAGACTTGTGCGTAACGTAGAAGTTCCCTTTCACCAGAAAACAAAACTTCTCCCTCAAAAGTCAAAGTGATTTTTAAGGCTCCCTCTTGAAAGTGTACTCAACAAGGTGCTCGGTCCATTTAGACTGGTTCAAGAGCAAAAGCAACTCCTCTTCAAACTGTGAAGTTTATTTTTTTAACGCAGCGGAAAAGAGTAATAGCACAGATTAGAGGGGAACAGGAAGACAACGTTTGTTTCTTAATAGAAAGAGAGTAGATAGACAAATTCAGCAAATGAGATGAAATGTCCCTTTCTTTACAAAGACGAAGATAGAGATGCTACACACTTTTTTGAGTTCGAAATGATAGCATCATGCTCCTGAACTGGGTGGCGTAGAGATGAGATGATGACGCTGACAATGATTTCTTGGAGGATATGGCAGCGTGTGTGTTGTGTTTGGAATATTACATTTTGTCACACTTTTTGATCTTATATTCCCCTCGGAAAAATGCTGCGTGTGAGAGCCTTGTTTATTTTTATATCTCAATTTTTCCGTGACAATATAATGATAACATCAAGACCGAAACCTAGTTGGTTTCTTAGCTCTCAGCAAATAGAGAAGTGAGTAGTAACTCAATTTGTTCTCAACAAAGTTATACGTGCTACATGATAATCAACTCTGGGGAAAGTGCACTCTTTTTTCTCTCCCTTCAAAAAATAATAGAGTATCCCTTGCTAGTTGGTGAGAGATCAGAGCCTCACACTAACTTTTCTCTCTGCCTTCTCCGTTTCCGATTGCAACCCACTTGGTGGCTGTCTCGTGAGCGACTGATGGCTTCACAACTGTTTCTGTCTCATATTATACCCTTCTATTGCAACACCAATATGCAATGCTGCCTGCTCTCGTCTGCCTATCACCACATTTTTGCGATACGATGCGATACTAATGCCTTGCTTTCCAAGTCAAGATGCAGCTTGGGAATAGAGAAAAGATAGGAGTGGAGAGCAGGAGGTTTTCACTGCTTCCAAAGCAAAAACCAATCTGATGACACAAGCTCTTGTTCTTGTTGTAGATGCGCAAAAAAAAATTTGAACAAGAGTGTAAAGCACGAGCATCATCAACGCCAGTTTTGTAGTCAGATCAGAGATTCAATTGCAATGGATGGGATGTGTATATGGGCGACATGCATTTTAATGTTGGTTTGCTGGTTTGATTATGGAAGATGTAGCTCTTAACTAAAACGTAGTTTACTTCTCCAACCTCTTTCTTACTGAGTTTGCGGATTGATGAAAGTAGTGTGGTTGCAGAAAATTTGAAGGGATCTTCACCTCTGTATGTAAATGTTGGTTGGAGTTTAGAGTATTCCACATAATTCCTTGCTTTCGGCTATTGTTAATCATCGTACAGCTAACGTCAGGAAACTGAATTGCAGTTGATACAGTGTAGCAGAACAGTACGATGTAGCATCAAGATGCCTCGGGGGCAAAATTTCTTTAACCCTGTTTGTGAGCTGATGAAAAACAAATTTATGTAAAATATTTTATAGCCATAAGTACATGCTGGGAATAACTAGGTTGAACAAGTGTGGACGATGCCAAAACTAATTCATTTAGGGAGAAGACAATAGGCTGGTCTGACATTTTTCCTCGGGATATCAATGCTAGCACAAATGCAATATTGGTAGTTACAATGGGACGAAAGATGGGATGGGATCAAAATGTAATGTAGAAATGGGGATCATAAACTAGTACCCATTTCAAGAATTCTATTTTGTAATGGGATTCATTTTCATCTACCTGGAGTACTGATATGAATGCCCAGAAAGTATCCAAGGTGTGTGGGCTAGTCTCATCCTGCCCCGAATTTAGCTTCTGAGAAAAGTAGTCGGTTTTTGCAAAATCCTTTAGTTGATGGATGAATAGATATTTTAACTAAAACGAAATCGCATGTACATATATTGAATTTAATGTCGTCAATCATAATATTTCACATTTGGCTATGCTCCACAATGCAGGTTCGTCAACTGACATAATGTACACCCTATTTGTCTTCATTATGATGATTTGATAGTCAAGAATGTATTTGGCAATTCGAGTTGTATATTGGATGATAGTTTATGTTCACTGGTACGTTTAAGCGTCAGCAGGATGATGTCGGAGTATCTTATAAGTAGAAATTTAAAAATGTTGTTTTTCTATGCAATATTAAAAATACAATGCAAACGAGTAATTCCATCCCAGAGTTCAGATGAAATTATACGACGATATATAATATACGTTAGATAAATTTACACACTACATACATTTACACATACATTTATAAATATTTGCATGGTTCTTTAAGTCTAAATGTTTGCGTCAGTTGTTCTATCATAAAGCTACACATATATAATAGTAACAGAAACCTTCATGTTGTATGCGATGTTATTCGCAACACTTTTAATTACAATTGGGGTTCAATAACAAAGTGCCCTTGATGCACAAGTGAGAAAAACGGGAGTTTGGGAAACATGCAATTGAAATTGATAGTACAAGATTACAAAACATAAAGGAAAAGGAAATCGATGTACAGCATTCATTGGAAGATAAAACTTCTGGGAAAAACCGTCCAGAAAGGAAAATCGTTACTAGATCTCCATCTCTGGAAAAGAAACTTTACTAGGCTGGCAAAAAACACCTCGTCAAGAGCAAACCGTTACTGTTCAGACTAGATGTATGCTGGTTCTGTTTGCTGGTGAAGTTCTCAATATATACTCAACAATTTGCATAAATATCTGAGCAAAAATACATGCTAATTTTTTGTAAGTGTATATTTACCTTGTCCAAAATATGAATATGGAATATTTAACCTTTTTGCCAGTAATTTGCATGGTAAAAACAGAAACCAACATCACAAAACAATACTTCCAACTACAGCTTTAAATGAAGTAATGTATTATATTCCCAATCAAAGGTTGGTTCTGACTACATCTCGATGCTACGACGGCAGAAATGGTTATGGGTTTACCTATGCTTGATACATATTTGTATCAACGGAACAGTGATGAGGTGGTATACCGAAAACCAAGTTTTATGAACCAGGGTAGAAGATTCTTGACAAGAAAGAATATGAATATTATGGGACATTGACGTTTAGAACTGCATTGATCTCGAGTCATCGTACAATGGAGTGCAGAAAGAATGATCTTTTTAAATCACTACCATCAGGTATGAACTGTTTTGTGAGTAGATGTTTTTGAACGTAGCGTGCATGCATGAAACTGTCTTAAAACGCATACAGAATAAAACACTGAATTTGACTAATGCATGGATGAACTGAAACTTCTGTAGCTTACCTTTTTTCTTCGTCTATGGATAAAAATTGTATGAAAGTAGAGGAAGGTTGCGTTTCCTTTGTTAATAGTGCACAAAAACTGCCCTACATTTTTATCTAAAGGAAATTAATCACATAAATCATATTCACCCAGATTTAAACAGCTTCAGCCATTCGCTTTAATTTTCAGAAGTTTCTGATATCCGACCCTGTATCAATAATTAATCTGCTACCTTTTATTTTTCCTTATCACGCAACAACCAGAATTGAAATTATTTTACTTGAGTAAATATTTAATTACAAAGGTCCTATATAATCTTAAGTTTACTTCTGATATGGCTAAGAAGGAAAACTCAAGCATATTCCCAAACAATGTGAGTTGAGTATTAAGAGGATTAATTATGTTTCTTTTGGTCAAACACGAGCAAATATACGTATTTAATTTTGTTGCTGTGTTAAGGTTACGTTTTCTTAACTTTTTTCCAGGTTGTGGACCGAATTTTGCGATCTTTGACAGCTGAAGAGGACCTTCTCGTTTGCAGGAAGGTGGACCCAACCTGGGTAAGCATAGTGAATCAACTACCCCCATTACACAGTTGGAATCCATGGCTCGCCCGAGCCGACAATGATGCGTTAATTACCTTTCTTGCCACCATATTCCTTTTCAAATCCGACATTGAAAAGTTTCTGTCATCTCATCAGCAATATGATCCCAAGAATAATCCATTCCTCAACCGAACAGTTGTCCTGGGTTTCCGGAAGGGTGCTTGGGACTCCTTCACAGAATACTTCGCATTTCAACTCATTGCAAACAAGTTTGGAGCTCACCTTCAAAAATTTGTCTACCGTCCAGATGTAGATGAAGATTTAAGCGAATCCCCTTGGAGACATCTCCCACAAATGTTGACCAGCATGCCTAATCTCCGTAGTCTTGTATTAGAGCACCGAAATAAGATCACTACTTACGTCAAATGGAAATCCATCCCTGTTCCAGATTTCCCTCATAAATTAGAGCAGCTTCAGGAGTTACTCATCAAAGCATCATACCAATACCAATCCAATATACGCCTTTGCGAGAAACTTGCTGTTAATCATGGATCCCAAATTCGAAGCTTGGAACTATCCCCATTTGTTTTGGACAATGAGAAAAGGAATTTATTGAACCTGTTCCCCAACCTCAAAGAATTCAAAAGCCTCGATTTTGAAGTTTTGAAATCAGCAAATCTAACTGCATGTAACTGGCCCAAATTGGAGGGCTTAGCACTTCTTGTGTACACTTTAGAAGACTCTCGAGCTTTCAGAGACACTTTGAATTTTGTTAAAAACTTTGCACAGACCTTAAAAGTTTTGAGTTTGGGACTGGAAGAACTGGATGAATCGGAGGAGATAGAGCCCCCCGAATGGGAAAGTGTGAACTCAGGACTGAAACTTGGTACAGCTCGCTGTTCCCATCTACTTATTTAACCATCGTCTTCCAATAGAGAGCCGCTTTCGATTCACTTTTCCAAATTTGCAGAGAATAATCCTTCAGGATCGTTCTGGTCCAGATGGCTTTTCCAACAGAAAGATCAGTGAACGTGAAATGAAGAAGATCTGTGACCCAGTTTGGCCTTTGCTTCCGAAATCGTGGATACAATTTATGTTCGAACGGAAAAGTACAATTTGTCAGTTTTTAAAAAGCACGCAGTTATGTTTGGATGCAAAAGATCCTAGTCGGTTGCTTTATCATTTATCAATGGTGGTAGGAGCAGACCCTTCAATTATCATGTACCAGCTCTAATTATTAGATTACATTTTAATTAGTTTCGAAGCTGCTCAAACCAATTTTTGCGTCAATTTTTCAAAGAGTGAAGTCTACGTACAGTAATAAGTAGGTTATATGTGAACTTATGTATTGTAAAAGCATAAGTATTTAATTTTTAATTACGGTAATTTTCCTTCGTACGCACTATCCATTCCGGCGAATTGATTCCAGTTAATAAACGATTCGTTTTACACTATATTTATTATTATGTTTATGCATTTTTTATTACAGCATACATAACGCTTCGTTCTTATTTCATCGAATACCTCTAATTTCCAACCAAAAATAATAATAGTATTGTCTGATTGCATTTAAAAATATTTTGGAATTTTAAATCGGTTTCCATTGAAAGCTCAGTTTTCATCAACTTATTTTATACTCAAACCATGAATCAAATTCCAAGTAGATAATTCCCATGAGACGAATGAATGGTTGCCCCCACAAACATTTTACTTCAACATTAATTGCTTGCACACTTGATGGTTCATCATCCTCCTACCCTGCATGTCCATAATGTAAGAAATAATCAAATATGAGTACTTGCAAATGAATGAAATGATCACTGTCAATCTCCAAACATGCTTTCTGGAAAGTATTGTATGAAATGTATGATATTGGATATAATAATTCCGTGTCATGCAGTTGTTAGATGACCCTCGTTGAATACCTAACGCCATTTGCAATCAACAATCGCATAGTAATTTAAGTCCAAAAGTGCACCCAATCCTCTTAATATAACTTATAGTAAATTAAACCCGTCGTGTCATTGTCAACAGAGTGAAGACTTCCTACCTGGCTACGACTTGACTAACCATAGTTTTTTTTACTTTTAAAGTATAAATTGATTTGAAAATGAAAATTGGACTCCGATATTAGTAAATTAAGATAATTATAAAGCTGTGTCTTGTGAGCAGAGAGTATCATAATTAATGAAAGATCATGTGGTATGCCTGGTACTTACTTTTATCAATATAGCGACCTCCCAACAGATCTTACTTACATTCACATTCATTTCAAACAGTGGTATTTTTAATTACTTGATACGGATTTAAATTCTTACAGGGTTATGTACACAATAAATATCTTTTACAGAAAGAAGTAGTCTCACAAAATTTTGCTATTTTAAACTAGATATGACTGGCAGGAGGCATGGCAAGAGTAGCTTTCAATTGAAAATTATTAAGTGGTTTGGAAAGTTTTAATTTAATATGACTATGGATCCTCCTGAATTTCCACTGCCGGGCGTCTTTGCTCAGGAGCATCCCCATAATCTATGAACGTTAATACGAGATGTTGAAGACGACTATCAGCATGTTCAAGACGCATTTCGCTATCAGCATTGCACACACCTTCCTGGGAAACCGATGCGATTTCTTCTGACGACGCGACGTCACCCATTTTCATTTCCTATGGGCAAAAACCAATCAGAAATGGATTAGTTACGAGCCCAACATTCAAATACATAACTTATCATTTTTAAGCAACAAATCCTGACAACTACGCTATCGACGGAGCAGTATGATAGAAAACAATTAATGAATTACACTAACATCTACTTCATTAGCCCTTGTCATTCATATAGAACTAGGATTGGATTACCTTCATTTCTGTTCCTGCTCTTCTTGCTGCTTTTGGCGACGAATCAGCATATAGAAAATGGTTCCCAAAATAACGGCAGCAGCAATATACTTATCTCCGTTTGCCACAAGCAATTTCAGTGCGGATTCCATAGTGTATCCCTGAAAAACAAATCATAAAAATTATGATAAAATATAATCATTCGATAAATAATGTAATTCTGTAAATACTGTTAATTAACATGTAATTCAAATGTAGCACATACCTTGAGAACGATTGTGCTAATGACCAACACAACCAACAGGGATACTAAGAGCTCGCGAAAGATGTTGACCTTCATAATGGGAACCTCTGATGTGAAATGCAAACAAGAACAGAATTGGTGTGCTTTTAATAACAATATGATTACTAATATGAATGAGACTGGTTAATAATTACTTGTTTTACTCACCAGACTATCAAAAATTAGGGTGTTTCTCGTTACCTTTGGTAAATCACAGTAATAACTACGAGAGAGCACTAATATCAGTCTAATCTCAATCAACTGGTTATCAAACCAAATTAGCTCACAATTTTCTGAACATCAATTGACTTCACCACTGACACGTCGATTTGATGCTGAAATTAATGAAACTGATTAATTCTTATTTGTAATTCTCACCAAACTGGTAACAACTGAAAGTTGGTCTGACAAAATAAGAGCAATGCCTATAATAACGTCCTAATACACCAATACAGAAGTGACTCCGTAATCAGCCGAGGAACAAACTAAACTGGTTGATGACGTAAAAATGGAAGGTTTGACAATTTTGACAATTTGACAAGATTCCCAACAACAACAGGTGGCTGTCAAAGCAAAGGCAGCATCAACAACATTGACATGTGCAGCTAATAGAGCCTAATGTTTTCCTGCGCAGCAATTTTGAGTGAGAACAGTGTAGCTGTGTATGCACATACACGTAAAGGATCGCTTGCCAAGGTTGAAGTTGATATTAGATGTGTGGGTAATGCAGATATACTGCAGCGATTCTGACTTCAGTCTGTCAGTATGGAGTGGAAAAGCGAATCTATACTGAACCATGTAAGATGTACATGATATATCTAACACTTTTCTGATGGAAATGAAAGGATGAGTATTATGAATTACTCCTGAATCAACAAAGGATAATATTTTTATCTAATGTATTTACAAGCTACATTTCGTACAGACAGTATATCGTGTCCAATGTAAATGTTTCGCCTGGATATTCTTGTAATTATTCATACTGGACATCGTGACCTGTGACAATTTTCTTGGAAAGAAGATAAATTGTACATGATTTACAATTTATCCACTCCACTTAAAATGTGAAAAGAAACCGAACAACGTGAGTCTTCTAATGAAAGGTTTGTGTTTCCTCACATTAAAATAGAGCGTTTGCACATAAAAGATAGAGTTCATGGCGTCCGACTGCTTGGTCCCTTTTTACAAGGTTTAAATAAAAGTTACTAAAAATGCATTGGGAATGAAATGTTTCTGGTGAGTTTTCTTTTTGCAATCTGTGCAAATTGCTAGACCTTGATTCAGAGTATAGAGAACGATTCAAGTACTCTTTTTGAACCAGTACAGGCAACCGAAATCCAAGCAATTGCTCCCAACGATGGAGAATGAAACAAAGATGGTAAATCCTGAAATGATGCGGCTAATCAACCTCTTGTTGCACATATAGTTCCAAAAATTGATTTTGGGCTTAACATTTTTTTAAAGTGGACAGTCCAAGATCTAGGGGTCGGTGTGAACTGATTTATGCCCTTAAGACCATTCGTCGTCCAGAAGGATTGAAGACAAAGAGCGAATTGGAACCATATGTAGTAAGTAGTATGATGATATAAGTAAACAGTATTATCGACAAGTGTATCGCTTGATTTATGCGATATGTAACTAATAGTAGTAACTAATATGCGGGTCAAAATGAGATGCATGAAAAGAAATGCAATAAAATCATCATCAAGTAAAGCCCTTGTTCGTGTGTAACATTTTATTGGCAGCTCACAAACACGTATGTATGATCTGCGAGAAGATTTACACGAATATGCCATCATATCATCATCATAACATTGGATCATTTATTCATGTAATATTGAATATTGGTTTTTTATTGTATAGACCTACTAAAATCAAAGTGATATTGACCACAACGTATTCAATCAACAGTCCACACGTCTATAAGGGTGGACACACAATGTAGCAAATATGTTGTATTTTTGTTGTATTTTGTTGAGTGTTTCACGATAATAAAATCTTTCCTCCTACTAATACATTCTTAACATGTCAATAATTCGGTTTCTACCACGCTACTTATTATTTTCTTGTTACTTTGGGTTGCACAACTACTCATTTTTTTTAAAAACTAGCCTACATTGTTTCGTTATATTATATCTTTATAAGTATGTATGTATACAATAATATACGCTGATAGACTCTAGCTGAGTCCATGAAATTTATCACAAAAATATATCAATATGGGTTTTGTAATATTATTTTAATGCAGTCAACCTTTCAACTGTCAAGCTCACACCGTCAACAAGAAAAAATTGATGATAATGCAAACGATCTTCTTGTCCCTGTGTCTAGGAAGTAAAGATGATGATGACCTTATACTACAAGTAGTCAGCAATGATGTGATACGCACACCACTGTGTTTAAAATTGTATCAACGAATTTTCTGTAGTAGGTTTATGCATTTTGCGCTATTTACAATAACATCATCTTTACCATCGGAGTAGTTGATTACGTGTAGTACCGAATGTACTTCTTTGAATATACATACAAGTTCATTTAACAAAATAGCATATATGTTTGTGTTCCATCAGAAGGAAATTCGAAAACAAGAAACATGAGGGTTAGTTCCCAAAATCAAGTTCTGGCTTTGCTCTTAATGAATATCGTACCAGCAGTAAAAAACCGTAATAGAAAAGAACTAAACTTACGTAGATGGTTAGGGTTATGTTACGTGACAGTAGAAAGTGCAGGAAGCAAAACAAAAATGGATGAGTGTCCGAACACTTGTCTTCCGAATTTACCAGTTTCTTTGGAACACATTTACAATCATTTATATATACTGAAAATATAGACAAAAATACAACAAAAAGCTGCACCTGCTGAGGCGTACACACGCTTTAAGGTTCACTCATGTTTATAGACATTATAACTATACATAAAAAATACAGAAGTACAAGAGGTCAGCGTGGTTGCCACCTCCCTACCAATTTGGTTTGAATTATGCTAAATGTAACTGAAACACCAGCTTGCACATGTCACACAATATATTTGCGATTCCTTCCCAAAGAGTTAAGTTTTTTTGTAGTATATAGTATTTTTAGTCTATTGTACTGTACTGTACCTGAAATCCAAAACAAGAAGGACACTTTGACATTGACACGAGAGTTGAAGATGACATGATACTAAAAAGGCTTGAAATTTGACCATATGTGTGTGTAAGTCACGCGGAGACTACTGAGAATGCGAATGCGGTTAATAGTAGGTATATTGATATTCCATTATTGCTGATACAGGATTAAAAAATCTCCACGCGGAATATGGTCTTTAAAATGGATAGCACGTGTGGTTATAGTTTCGCGTCTTCTGCCACCCACCTCATTTGGTCAGGAACGCAACATTTAATATACTTAGAGTGACAATGACAAGGACCTTTTTAAAAGCGTACGTTTGTAACTTAAACAGAGACTGTGGACACCAACAGTCCACTTCGGGACAACTCCGAAGCACTGGTATTTATTATTGTAGGCCAACATGTCATTTTTTTGCAACACGGGGCAACCTGAATAAAGTCTATATTTTAGAAACAACGCATGGGTTTTATAGAAAAGAAAGTTGTGATGTGAAACACACTTGTACAGTAGAATCTGTGAAATATTAGTACGTAATCTAAAACAGTCTATTTTCGACAACTCCCTAGATTGTAGTAGATTTGTAAGCATTATGAACTCGCTGTTGAAACTTGTTCAGTTGATTTGAAGTTAGAAATTAGCAGAGTTCTCAAAGAGCATAATGCATTACAAAACCGGAGCAGATTTCTCCTTCTTCTTTGAGGACTTCTCCACCCCATTTTTGTGCACATAGTGATTACTCGCGGAAGGAGACGACTACTGGACAAGTTAGGCGGCAAATGAGGAGGATACAAGGATGCTGAGCTAGAGCCTGATGTCTTGGAACTCTTATCCTTTGACTTTTTTGAATCCCGGGATGATGAGTCCTTTGAAGATTTGGAAGGGTCCTTGCTTTTTGCAATCTTTAGTGTCAGGGAGCATTAAAATACCCATATTGATCCTGCTCACGATTACACTTGACACAAGGTCCAATTCCGGGCAACATGGTGTGGAGCCTCACATGATAGATCTTGCTTAGATTTTTTCATACTTTGCATCATCATCGACTGAGAAGGGTGCTTGGACTCCTTCAGAATACTTCGCATTTAACTCATTGAAACAAGTTTGGGGCTCACCTTCAAAATTTGTCTACGTCCAGATGTAGATGAAGACTTTAAGCGAATCCCTTGGAGACATCTCCCACAAATGTTGACCAGCATGCCTATCTCCGTAGTCTTGTATTAGAGCACGAAATAGATCACTACTTACGTCAAATGGAAATCATCCCTGTTCCAGATTTCCCTCATAAATTAGAGCAGCTTCAGGAGTTACTATCAAAGCAGTCAGACCAATACCAATCCATATACGCCCTTTGCGAGAAATCCTCGAAGTGCCTCTATTTTGAGGAAATCTGGAAACATGGATGGATTTCCATTTGACGAAGTAGTGAACTTATTTCGTGTGCTCTATACAGATACGGAATTAGCGCAGGCTGCAGCAACATTTTGGAGATGTCTCAAAGGGATGCTTAAATCTTCATCTACATTAGACGGTAGACAATTTGAAGGTGAGCTCCAAACTTGTTTGCCAATGAGTGAAATGCGAAAGTATCTGTGAAAGTTCCCAAGCACCCTTCTTTTTCCCAAGTTCATGATGATGCAAGTATGAAAAATCTAAGCAAAAATTATCAGGGAGGCTCCACACCATGTTGCCCCGGAATTGGACCCTTGTGTCAAGTGTAAATCGTGAGCAGGATCAATATGGTATTTTAATGCTCCCTGACACTAAAGATTGCAAAAAGCAGGCCTTCCAAATCTTCAAAGGACTCATCATCCCGGGATTCAAAAAGTCAAAGGATAAGAGTTCCAAGACATCAGGCTCTAGCTCAGCATCCTTGTATCCTCCTCATTTGCGCCAACTTGTCAGTAGTCGTCCTCCTTCCGAGTAATCACTATGTGCACAAAAAGGGGTGAGAGAAGTCCTCAAAGAAGAAGGAAAATCTGCTCCGGTTTTGTAATGCATTATGCTCTTTGAGAACTCTGCTAATTTCTAACTTCAAATCAACCTGAACAAGTTTCAACAGCGAGTTCATAATGTTACAAATCTACTACAATCTAGGGAGTTGTCAAAATAGACTGTTTTAGATTACGTACTAATATTTCACAGATTCTACTGTACAAGTGTGTTTCACATCACAACTTTCTTTTCTATAAAACCCATGCGTTGTTTCTAAAATATAGACTTTATTCAGGTTGCCCCGTTTGCAAAAAAAATGACATGGGCTACAATAATAAATACCAGTGCTTCGGAGTTGTCCCGAAGTGGCTGTTGGTGTCCACAGTCTCTGTTTAAGTTACAACGTACGCTTTTAAAAAGGTCCTTGTCATTGTCACTCTAAGTATATTAAATGTTGCGTTCCTGACCAAATGAGGTGGTGGCAGAAGACGCCGAAACTATAACCTACACACGTGCTATCCATTTTAAAGACCATATTCCCGTGGAGATTTTTTAATCCTGCATCAGCAATAATGAATATCAATATAACCTACTATTAACCCGCAATTCGCATTCTCAGTAGTCTCCACGACTTACACACAACATATGACGATTAAATTTCAAGCCTTTAGATCATGTCATCTTCAACTCTCGCGTTCAATGTCAAAGTGTCCTTCTTGTTTGATTTCAGGTACAGTCAGTACAATAGACTAAATACTATATTCTACAAAAAATTACTCTTGGGAAGGTAATCGCAAATATATTGAAGTGACATGTGAAGCTGAGTGTCAAGTTCAATTTACATAATTCAAACCAAATTTGTAGGGAGGGGAAACCACGCTGCACCTCTTGTACTTCTGTATTTTTTATGTATAGTATATACATGTCTATAACATGAGTAACCTTAAAGCGTGATGTACGCCTCAGCAGGTGCAGCTTTTTGTTGATTTTTGTCTATATTTCAGTATATATAAATGATGTAAATGTGTTCAAAGAAATGGTAAAATTCGGAGGACATTGTTCGGACACTTCATCATTTTTGTTTGCTTCTGCACTTCTACTGTACGTAAAACATAACCAAAACATTACGTAAGCATTAAGTATATTACTAATTACAGAAATTTTAGAACTGCTGAGTACAGACAAATATTACAAATTAAAGAAGCAAGCCTAAACATTGATTTTACGGGAACTAAACCCAATCGATATTCTTGTTTTTCGAAAAATTAACATACTATGGAAACAAAAATATATACAATAATTGTGATTAAACATATGAAATCTGTAAATGTAATATTCAAAGAAGATACAATTAATCAAGACTACAACGATAAATCAAACCTACTACAGAATCGTAAAGACATAATTATAATGATAAAACTACGCAGAAAATGCATAAAACACTACTAAAGAAATATCAGATTGATACAAATTACATTAAACACAAAAGTGAGTCTGAAACAGATATACAATCATTGCTGAACTACTAAATGATAGTATAAAGGTCATCAATATCTTACTTCATAGACACAGAGAACATAAGAAAGAATACGAATTAAATGCATTAACATCATCAATTAATATTATATTGATTGCCGGAAAAAACATCTAGAATTAGCAGTTGAAAGATTGACTGCAACCATATAAAAAAATAATATATACAACCAAATAATGATAATATTTAATGATGAATAAATTTCATGGACTCAAGACTACAACAGTCTAAATCACAGTAATATTATAAATACAACTTATAAAACAGATTAAATATAACGAAACCAATGTAAGAGATAAGATATTAAAAATGAGTAGTAATTGAAACCCAAAGTAAACAAAAGAAAATAATAAGATAGCGATACGGTAAACACGTTAATTAACATAGTTAAAGAATGATTAGATGAAAGAAAGATTTTATTCAGAACAACACTCAACAAATTACAACAAAAAAAACATATTTGCTCTTGTGATTCACCTTATAGACGATGTGACTGTTGAATTGAACTACGATGTAGCGTCAATATCACTTGATTTTAGTAGTCGTTACAATAAAAACAAATATCAAATATTACGAATAAATGATCCCAATGTTTATTGATGTGATATGATTGCATATTCGTGTAAATCTTCCGCAGATTCATACATACGGTTTGTGAGCTGCAATAAAATGTTAACACACACGACAAGGGCTTACTTGATGATGATTTTATATGCATTTCTTTTCATGCATCTCATTGACCGCAAATTAGTTATACTATTAGTTTCTATGCAAATCAACGATAATTTCGATAATACTCTTACTATATATCATCATCTATACATATATTCCAATTCGCTCTTTGTTCTCCAACTCCTTCTGGACACGAATGGTCTAAGCATAATCAGTTCACACCGACCCTAGATCTTGGACTTCACTTAAAAAATGTTAACCCAAAATCAATTTTTGGACTTATTATGCAAAAGAGTGATTAGCCGCATCATTTCAGATTTACCACTTGTTCATTCTCATCGTTGGGAGCAATTGCTTGGTTTCTTCCTGCTACTGGTTCAAAGATACTTGAATTTCTCTATACTCTGATAAGTCTATCAATTTGCACAGATTGCAAAAAAAGAAAAACTCACCGAAACTTCTCCAATGATTAGTACTTTATTTAAACCTTGTAAAAGGACCAGCAGCTCGACGCCATGACTCTTATCTTTTATGTGCAACGCTCCCTTTTTATGTGAGAAACAACACCTTCATTAGAAGACTCACGTTGGTTCGAGTTCTTTTTCACATTTTAAGTGGAGTGAAAATTGTAAAATCATGTACATTATCTTCTTTCCAAAAAATTTCACGGATCACGATGATCAGTATGAATAATACAAGAATATCAGGCGAAACATTTACATTGGAATCCATCTATACTGTCTGTACGAATGTAGTTAAAATTACATTAGATAATAATATTTCCTTTGTGATTCAGGATAATCTATACTCATCTTTCATTTCCTCAGAAAAGGTTAGATAGTCATGCATACATCTTACATGGATTCAGATATCGCTTTCCACTCCATACTGACAACTCATTCCGATCGCTGCAATATATACTCATACCCAACATTATATAACTTCACCCTTGGCAACTCCTTTACGTGTATGCTGCATACACGCTACCACTGTTCACTCCGCCCAACACCAAAAGGAGAATTGTGCGCTATAGAGCTATGTTTCCTGCGCAGCAT
>LJIJ01001770.1:0-36705 GCA_001718145.1 Orchesella cincta
TAGCACTAAATCACAAGCGTTGAAGTTATTCAAAAATGTTTCGCAAGAATACAAATTTTCTGGGACATTCAGTGAGACAATGAATTGGTTCCAGGTTTTGCTCAGTTTATATATCAGACTGCAGGACTATCTATGCTTATAGAAACCACTGGAAATCTGTTATTAGGAGCAGTTAATTGCAATGCCATTCAAGAATAAAACATTCCGTATTGAAATTACATAACCTGCTCAATTTACAACCAAATCCAGTAGTAAAAATGCACACCTGTTGTTTTCAGTTAGCAAAAGTAGAGAGTGAGAGACGTTGGTTCAATTCGTCACTCTGGCTTGATTTTGACAGGATTGCAAATGGGTTTGACATATTGGAAAACAAGGACTATTATTAGCAAAGCTCGTTATTACTCAACAAATCGGCAGTGCAGAAGCTAGTAGGACGATCTTTTTGTTTGTAAAACTAATATGTAATTATTTAAATTCATTGACATGATAATGATAGATAGTGATACTATTGCCTCGTTTCGGTTAGATTGCATTGCTTGACTGTCGTTCGAGTTCTGGATTTGATTTGGGTATCTGAATGGGCGTACCATTATGGATCATGTAAGATCATTTTATTTATCATGATTATAGCTTGTTGGAATAATTTATATTTTCTGATAAATCCAACAGGATATTGATTGAAAGGAATGACAAACATAACCTTTAATAGATAATTACTGCCTACAACTAAATTATATAATACGAAATATTATCGTTTTATCCTGCAAAGTGTGCATAAGAGAAACAAAAAACGTGGTGAGTTTGGGATGAGAAAAGTATCTTGTTTTATAATCATGGGCATTAGACATTAGGAATAGATATTCACGAAACAAAGGTATCCTCAGGAATAGAAATGCTGCATATTTTGTCTCGAGATTTACGAGACAGAGCCTGATATTGCTTCAAGCAAATTCTGGAAGCTCAGTATCTTATTCATACACGAGTAGTTGTTTGATTGAAATTCATATAAAACCATGTTAATGAATAATTTGAATATACGCATCTCAAATCTCTGCTCCTGAATTCAATACTTGAACACATGCATTTATGTGCATATTTATTCAATAAATTTTTTATAATGGATTCAAAGAGGTTGCCCTTAATAGTATGCTAATGATAATGATAGAGTATCTTTTTCTTAACACAGGTTACGTACCACGCCAAAACCTGCTCTAAAACGATTTGGGTGATTGTGAGTGCATACAATACAAAACAAGCATATTCCACTTGGCGTTTGATGAATCCCAACCATGACTATTTTGCCAATGTCCATTACTTGATTGCTTACAAAACCCGTTTGAATGAGTGAGAGCCAACTCCCTGGCAGTTGAGCTAATTACCATCTGATTTTATTATTCATAATTATAATGTAGAGGTGAATTTACCAATAGGATAAATTGCCATGATTATGACTTCTGATATCGTCACTAAGTTGTTGCGCAATCATTTGTATAACTGAGTAGCTCATCTCTCAAATCAACCCAAACATAGACTATGTTATTTTCTGGGTGGTAATTATTGGACATCGTTCTACAACTTATATTCATCAAAACTCATACATTTGTTTGACCTTTTCCAAAAATTCATGCACGTAATAAAAGTCTGGTGGCAAAATTAGTTAATAAAATCATTAGGCAATCGAAATCGTTTTATACCTGTTCCGATTTTCCAGATTTTTCCAAAGAAACGACTATAGTGGGCGGAGAAACAACAGGCGCCAGTAGGCAAAAACATTCCTTTCTCAAGCTCCAAAAGAACATAGTAAAGTTCCGGAAGCTTATTACGCGTTGGCAAATCTCTGCATGTCAGAAATAAAGATATGCCATTTCTGCAGCAAAAAGGGTGAAATATTATTACAAACTCGGACAGGAATCAGAAAGCCACATGCTACCATGGTCTGGAGTGAAGCAAATGATTGAATGCATTATGCAAGCTTTTTCCAAATTGCAAAATTCGACCGAAACAAATCAAAAACCACAAAGTGAAGAGGCTGAAGTTCTCCAGGAAAATATTCTCGAAAGAAAGCAGCACCTGGCTAGCCCGGAAAGAAAGCGAGTAATCCTTCAGCATCGCAAAAATTGGGCAGAAATGAAGAAAACTAAAAATTTGACCCACACAACCCTCCGAAACTGAAGGTAGAAACTGAAGGAAATTGAAGGAACCCTCTGGTTTGGAAGTTTGGACGAAACAAACGGACTGAGAAAGAAATGATGATCCAAACTGTCTCATATTTTTGGATAGGGAGCAGAATCCCATGTGCAGACTTTTTGGGGAAGAGAAAGTGGCGCATTCTTGTGCGAGATGCAAAAGTGCCAAGTATTGCTCAAAGCAATGCCAAGAACTTGATTGGAAGCTAATGAAACATAAACTCATCTGCACAAAACTGCGAAGCTAAATGTTTATTGAATATAAAATTGATAAAATAAACCAGAACAAAGTTTGGGTATAAATTACTACTGTTTTGATTGTTTATTGGCTTATCACCTTCTCTAACTTGGCAGCGGGTTGTTGTCATCATTGCTTACCTCACTTAGCGACTCTGAGCAACTTCGTGCATCTTGAGTCTAACACGAGGTGAATAAAATCTTTTTATTATCGCACACTCAATCATTTTGCTTTGTTTCAAGTTGCATACGTACCTTTCCAGATAGAACGATGTCCAAGACGATTTTAATTATGAAGTATGTCCAAAAAATGTGTAGAAATTGTAAAAGAAGCAACCAAACACCGAACAACCAAAACGCTGGGAAAGCGGTATTTGTTATTTTTGGAGCTTCAAAAAATATACTAACAAAATACATACATAATGAATTAATTGCAATTATATAGCTTTAAAACAACTTCCAATAAAATACATTTTTTTGGAACCCTACCCATGAAGAACATAGAACGGATAAAGTCCCAGCCTCGTGATGATCCAAAGGAGGATGAAAACTGCGAAGATTTTTTCAGCAAGTCTCTCATTGTTTGCATACTTGCTCATTTTCGCTCCCTGTCAAAGTCAACTTTTTCCTTATAGAACTAACGTATTATTTGTATGTTTTTAAATTCTGATAACCCCATCGTTCACCTCTAAAAAGATGTCAACACAATCATGAAGGACCAGCACCACAGTTCCAATTCGGACAAAGTTGCACACCCAAGAAAATCCCAACAGAAGAATACTGACAAGGTGATGCAAAAGCATTTCCCAAAAGTCTTTGCGCTTTGCGTCAAATTGGAGGGAGAGAAGCAAGCTGCAGTAGTAGCCTCCTGCAAATAAATAGTACCACCAGACATCGTCGGGAACGCTCTGGAATGATATTTCAAAGGTTCATTCGAGTTTGTCTCATTTCTCCCCAGATTTAAACTGTTGAATAAATAAAATAAAATAATTGGCTTGCCTGCTTTGATAACTCATAAAAGCAATGTTTTATATCCCAAAACCAAGGTTTATCCCACATCACGAAAAGACCAAAGGTGAATGAGAACGTGTAGCAAAGGCAACGCCATCCGCATTCACAGAACTTGGTCAGTTTTGCCTGTTTATGAAAAACTGCTCGAGTTTGTCGCATCCATCTTTCTATTCGACGCGTGTCCATGTCTGTGCGTTTTGCAAGAGATGCTAGCTCATTTTGACTCAACTTTCCTCCTGAGCTTTTGAAAGCGTTTAACAGCTCCTCGTTGTGATTTGGTGGGGAAATACGAGATTTGGTAGAGTTTTTCTGACCGACACATAGCTTCTGTCCCAATGGAATTAGAAACATCCTGAAAGTACGAGGTCAGCACTTGAATCGTCATAATTATGCGTTACAAAAAAATTAAATCAATATAATCGGAATGTTGATGAAATTTTACCTTTCAACTAAACGTCGAATGCATATCATGCAAATGGCAAGGGGAATGGCATAAAAAACATCTTTGTAATTTGGGTACTTCACAGCCTTATTCTCATTTGGTTCTATAAACTCCCATGATATCCCTGGTGGCAGCCAAAAATCTGGGCTCCAAAACCAGTCTAAAAATGCTCTTACTAACATAATATTATTCACTGAACACAAGAGGAAACCAACTTTTCAAACCGAACTGCGCCTCAAAATGAATTAATACCACTACCTGATATTCTAAGCAAATGTGTGGATGCAAACTGCAATAAAAAACTGAGATAACACAGAATGTTATGATTTTAGGTCTATCGCGAATGATTGAAAGATCAAGGAGTGTTTGCTGTTCATTTATAATTTCAGGCTCTTATTTTCCCACAGAAAGGCTTTCAGTTTTTCTTCAAAGAGCATTTAAAACGTGTTTACTTTAGAGAATATGTAGCATTTGGATATTTTCAATGCACACGTCAATCATCATCATCATCGTTTTCCACTTCCTCTACCAAATTATAGAGCAGACGTGCAGTCTTTTTACATTGCCAATTCCAATCTTGAGCACGTGTGTAGCTTTGCACTACACTCGACCTGTTTTTTGCCATACAACTAACAAGCTAGATGCTATTTCATTCATAAGACTAGCGTGGGAATGTGAGATGAAGACTATAATTTTCTAAAATGTTGACCCTCGGCCGACATTCAATTTCAACAGTCAGTGTGTAATTAGAGCAGTGTATTGTTGATATTTGTAAGTGAACTTCATTTTATACGAATAATTAAAAATTTATTTCATTCTTCACGTTCACAATAATTGATCAAACCAAGAATTATTTATAACTGTGTGTTGGCGTTTCTTTTTGAGAGGAATCCTCGTCTTCGTTGCTCATCTCACTTCCAGACTCTGTACAACTTCGTTCGTCTTCTCTCTAAAGAAATGAAAGATTAATCAAATCATGGCGTGTGTAAATACTCTTGCTTTAAGGTTATTCGTATTTCGATGACCCTCTACCTTTTTTCCTGATGCTGTGCAAATTTTTATCACAGCTTTAACAATGAAAAATGTCCAAAATATATGTAGAATTTGGAGAACGAATAACAGTCCAAATAGCATCCAATACGCTGGGAATGTGGCCATTATTTTCGGAGCCTCAAATATAAAACTGATGATGATACAAAACAAAACAAAACAAAATTAAATGCGGTGGTTATGTTTTCATATAAGAAAGATAGCTGGTTTACCTGTGGAGCACGTAAAACGGGTAAATCACCAGTCTTGTGACGACCCAAATGAGTATGAAAACTGCAAAAATCCTTTCACCAAGCCTATCTTTGTTAGCATATAAGCTCATTTTCATTCCCTGTTCCAATTAAAACCATTATAGTTCATTATCATTTAGGAATTTTTTAATAATGACAAATCTTTTTCACCTCTAAAAAAATATCTGCGCAATCATGAAGTATAAGAATAAACGTTCCAATTCTTATCAAGTTGCATATCCATGAAAATCCGAGAAGGAAAATGGTGACAACGTGGTGGACAAGCATTTCCCAAAAGTCCTTTCGCTTCGCATCAATAAACGCTTGTGTTATGAACAAGCAGCAATAATAACTTCCTCCAAAGAGATAATACCACCAAACATCGTTTGAAACACTCTAAAATATTAAAAACTCCTTTGTTCCTTGCTCTATTAAAATATCCTTGATATTTGTAATCTCTTAACTTACATGATGTGGATAATCATACCAGCAATGCTTTAGATCCCAAAACCAAGGTTTATCCCACATCACGAAAAGACCAAAACTGAATGAGAAAATGTAGCAAATGCAACGCCATCCGCATTCACAGAACTTGGTCAGTTTTGACTGATTGCGGAAATCGGCTCGAGTTTGTCGCATCCACCGTTCTAATTGACGGATGTCCATGTCTGTGCGTTTTGAAAGAGATTCTAATTCATCTTGCCTAAGCCTTCCTCCTGTTTTTTTGTAAGCTTGTGTCAAATCTTCGTTAGGAGGGGCAATGTTAGATTTGACTGGATTTTTCTGACCTACACCCAGCCAATTTCCCCATTTGATGAGAAACGTCCTGAAAGGGTGAGGCCGAAGATTGAAGTTACGATCCACACTGAAATATGTACTTAAAAGTATGATAATAATGTACCTTTCAACCAAACGACGGATGTATACCATGCATATTGCCAGCGGAATAGCGTAAAAGGCATCTTTGTAGTTTGGGTAGTTCAGTCCTTTGTCCTCGCTTGGTTGCACATCCTCCCAACTGGTTCCAGGTGGAAGCCAAAAATCTGGGCTCCAAAATTGCTCAAAAAAGAACATAATTTTTAATTCACACGTGCACAACCTTACTGGACCAAACTCCAATCAAATATGATGTGTGGCATGGTTCATTTGCTGAGTAAAAAATGAACTCCTTTGCAAAAACAAGAGCGCATTAGATTTACAATGGAAAGCAGACATCATTACTGAACTGATCAGGAAAGTAATTCCACTTGTTTATTAGAAGATAATACATTTTTTCAGGTTCCTTATCTCATTTTTCCCAGAGACAATCAAAAAAAGACTCCTGTTTCATCGCGTCAAAGAGTCTGTTCAAGATTTGATGTGTTTTTGTTCAATTAAAATTTTGCCTACTTATTACGTGATCAAGTTATATAATAAAAATTGCAATCATCATCATTTCACATTTTTCTTTGTCTTTTTGCTCTTCCGCTACCAAAATTATAAAGAAATGTTTCATTCATGTAGCGTGGGAATTGCGCAATGTTGAATGTCTTGAAGACTATAATTTTCGTTCTAAAGGCCATTTCAAATGTTGACTCTTTTGGCCGACATCCTTGGCTAATATAATATCGCCAGTCAGTGTGTAATTAGTCCAGATATTGTAGGCTTATATGCAAGCAGCCTCCTCTTTCGTGTACCCAACTCATTGACTTAAAACGTTATCTTCATTTTGCACCAATAATTCAACATTTATTTCAATTCTTTTCACATTCAAATTATTATTATGTGAGATTTTTCTCTATTTCAATTAGAAGTAGAACTAAGCATTGGTGTGTCTTTCTGAGAGGAATTATCCTCGTCTTCGTTGCTGATCTCGCTTCCAGACTCTGTGCAACTTCGTTGATCTCCTTCCTAAGAAATTACAAAAAAACTGGCCATGATTTGGAATTCGTATCAATGATAAAAGAGCGTTTATATATAGCTACCTCTCTTTTTGACGTGAAAATATTAACAACGACTTTAACAACAAAGTATGTCCAAAACACGTGAAGAATTTGAAGGATAATTAGCAATCCACAACATCCAAAATGCGGGAGGAAATGTGGACAGGAAGTTGGGAGCGTGGAATAAGACACTAGCAAAAGATACAGAATACAAAATAAATTTCCAAAAGGAATCAACAGTGACTATCATTTGATCAAAAATTCCGTGTACCTGTGAAGCACATAAAATGGATAAATCCCGAGCCTGGTGACGAACCAAGTGAGCATGAAAATTGCAAAAATCCCTTCAGCAAGTCTATCTTTTTTGGCATACTTGCTCATTTTTGTTCCCTTTCCCAATCAAATTTTTATTTAAATATTATTTCATTTAAATGGTTTTTAATTTTGTAAAAAGGCATACTTCTAAAAAGATGTCAGCACAATCATGAACAAGTAAAACGACAGTTCCAATCCGTATCAAGTTGCACGTCCACGAAAATCCGATAAGGAAGATCGTGACGACGTGGTGGACAAGCATTTCCCAAAAGTCCTTCCGTTTTGTATCAATAAACACTTGGTTAGGAGTAAACTGCAGTAATAACTTCCTCCAAAGAGATAATACCACCAGACATCGTTTGGAACACTCTAAAATATTATAAAACTTCAATATGCCGCATGTTTGTCACCCAGAAAGTTTATTAAACTTTGTAATTACTCATCGCTCAACGTACTTGATGTGGATAATCATACCAACATAGTTTCAGATCCCAAAACCAAGGTTTATCCCACATCACAAAGAGACCAAAGCTGAATGAAAACGTGTAGCAAATGCAACGCCATCCGCATTCACAGAACTTTCCCAATTTTGATCGTTTATGAAAAGCTGCTCTTGTTTGTCGCATCCACCGTTCTATTTGACGGATGTCCATATCTGTGCGTTTTGAAAGAGATTCTAATTCATCTTGAGCAAGCTTTCCTCCCGATTTCCGGTAAGCGTTTGTCAATTCCACATTAATAACAGGAGATGGGACGATACTAGATTTGGGTGGGCTTATCTCACCAACACCTAGCCAGTTCCCCCATGGGATAAGAAACGTTCTGAAAAGTTTAGGAATAAAAGTTGTACAATAAAAATATTAGGATAAATTCAGTCCCAGATTAATTTTTACCTCTCTACTAAAAATCGGATGGATATCATGCATATCGCAAGTGGAATGGCGTAGAACGCATCACCAAAGATTGGGTAGTTAACCCCCGTGTCCTGATCCGGTCGGATATCATCCCAAGTGATTCCAGGCGGCAGCCAAAACTCTGGGCACCAGAAATGCTCCAAAAATGAAGATAACACGGCTGTCATATCCAACCTAAGCAGCCCAGAAGCTGACGAGTTTTGTGAAGCCAAAGTCTGCAAATATGCTATGAAAACTAAGTCATTGGAATCCCTTCACAATTGAACAAAAGAGTTGAACGCATATATTATTATGATGATTTACTGATCGGAAAACGGATTTCATTTATTACAAGAGCTATATTATTCATGTGCTCAACATTATGATCAGCTTCCTTATCTCATTTTCCCAGAGAAAATCAGTAAACCTGTTTCAAGCTATAAAATTGGAGAGCTCAAGCTCAATACAATCTGCACATTGATGTTCATATTATTACTGCCTAATATTATGTGAGCGAATTATTCTCTTTATATGAAGCTATGACTCGTTGCTCTTTCCTTGCCAAATTATAATGTAGACCAACAGGCTTGCAGAATTTTTCTCACGCCAGATTGGACGAGACCCCGTGTAGCTCTCATTACTTGCAAAAATGCTATAATTTTCCACCAAAGTCGTCCTCTGACGTTCTGCGAACTCTTTAAAATAAAATGACAACAAATTAGAATTGAGTTCTCAAAAAGTTACAATATTTATTATTTGAAATAAAACATTGAAAAAATAATTGAATTTCAAATATTCAACAAGATATCTAGTAGAAAGGGTGAAGATTAGACATGGGGACTACTCCTCCACCAAAATCTTGCTGACAAAGGTTAACAGCTTGGAGTTGTTCCACATTCAATTTCTGCTCCTCTTGCTCGTACTCCACCCGCTGGTTTGGTTGTGATATCGTTCCATCACCACCTCCATGCTTAGCCACAATATGCCTTTCGAACCAAACTCTCTTATTTGTAAACTTCATTGGACAATGTGGACACTGATAGACTTTAGCATTCACATGAACATTTGTATGATGTTGCTCCATATTTTGTCTAGTTTTGAAGCCCCGTCCGCACACTTCGCATTGGTATGGTTTCTCATTCCCATGCGCTTGGAACTTGTGCTGACGAAGGTCATTCTGGGAGACGAATCTTTTGTCACAAGTGATGCAAGCAAACTTTCTCTTCCCATAATCACTATGTTTTTGCCTTATATGTTGCGCCAGATTACGCACATCCGCTCCACAATCAGGGCAAAGTCTCCTCTTAGCCGGAGGTAGGGGGATCCCCTCATGCACCTTTTTAGTATGCGCTTTCAAAATATCCATGGAATAAAAGCGCTTTTCGCACTGGTCGCATTGAAACTTTTTATTTTTTCGATAAGGGAGCTTCTCTCCGCGAGCCAACGCTGCATCCCTTTCTTCCTCGCTGTAATGCGTCCACCTGTGAGTTTTCATGTAGGTCGCATCGCAAGGACGGCCGCAAACGTGACAAGGAGTTTTTAGAACGGGTTGAGCAGCATTTTGGTGCTTTTTCTTCAGGTGCGCCTTGAGATAAGCCAGCCTTCCAAATTTCTCGCCACACTCCGAACAAACGAGACGGTCCGTGTGCTCTTTGACAACGTGAGCCCTCAACATGTCCCACCTATTTGGAAGAATGGCGTCGCACTTGGAACACTTGAAAGTTTCTTCAGAAGAGGAGTCTTCCACTTTGGTAAGAAGACACGAGAAAAAGGTAATCTTGCGGGTTTTGACTTTCTCCTTAAACTTTGTGCTTGGAGGTTCTGTTTTCTCAGGAGGAACGTACTCGTCTTCTTCATCTTCCGAAGATTTCTTCTTTTTCTTGATGTAGGCGATCCACGAGCGTGGAGGTGGTAGGTCTTTGAACTCGTCCACTTCAGCGTATGACTTGTTGACGACAGTTTTCCTTCGTTTTTGAAGTGGCTCTTCTACGTCTGGAAGTTTTTTCTTGTACTTTTTCTTCGGCTTGAGATCACGACCGTGATAATTCTTTGTGGGAAGGAGGTCGAGAGCTTTTTGAAAACTCTTCGGGAGGGCTTCTTCAGTGTTGCTTGGTTGTGGCGATGGAAGTGGGTCAGACGATGGGAAATCGTTATCATAATCATCATGAGTATCAACTGGGAATGATTCATCCTCTCTTTCCACGAAGATATATTCCACCTGGAAGTCCGACTGTCTGGCAGGATGAGATGAAGCTGGCAAGGATAAACCTGGCGTTCGCTTTGAAATCTTCATTTGCTGAACTTGAACTTCTGGCATGCTTATCTTCCTCTTCAGCAGACCTAAAACAAAACAGATTTTTTACTCTATTTCTACAATATTTTATTTCAACACAAAAAAATATAAATCAACTTACATTTTTTCATCAACAAATTCCTCAACTGGTCCAGGTGAACCCTTGTATCAAATCCCATCTGCCCAGCAAGCCTCCTGATAAGCAGTTGTCCCAACTTGTCCGACACAGTCCCTTTGGAACTCTCCAGTAACTCCCCCATTTCTCCAACTTTGTAAGAAAGACGAAGTTGAACAGCAGCGAGCTCCGAGTACAGTTGACAAACGTCTTGAACCAACCTCCCACAATCCCCACAAAATGAATCCTCCACTGAATTCCCTCCATTGTCAGTCTTTACTCCCAAGTAACTTTCTGCAAGGTTCCAAAACTTTGAATGGAGATCAGAAACAGTTCCCTTGCTCCTTTTAGGGAATGTTTTTAAACACACAAAACAAATGTTAGGCTTCATCTTGCACTCCAGTATCAGTTATGATAAGCGCTAATTAACTTGGAATGTCTTTATTTCATATCAACTTTAATGGACACCGACAATAAATCACAATGAACCAAGTTCTTTGGCGAAGAAAAAGGTAAACAGAGTCATGATGATGATGATTGTCAGCTGCTCGGCCTTGTTTTGGACAGCGACTTGCTAGCAATGCATTTTTGGAGTGAATTTGAAGACACTTCAATGCCGACTTTAATTCCGTCATGGAACTCAAAGTGTGCTTTGTCTGTTTGAAAAGATTCTCCATAAAAACTGACGAAGTACAGGTTGATAGTCCCTCGCCGTTCATAAAATTGTTAAAGTTTGCTCAAAATTATTTGGGGATTTCAACTGCTGGGACAATTATTGAGCAATTAGAGGGTGTTGTTAATGATGACCACCCAGGTAAACTTGGGAAGAAGGATGAAGTGTTCTGTGAAAAATGTGACGTTGCAGTGGTCAACCCCATTTGCCAAATTTATGTGCAACTCCTTTCTCTTCGGCTGCGACTTTCCTGGGAACTGGACCACCTTGGAGGGCTTCTTCACAGTTCGAAAAAGGGAGTTAATGGAGGAAAGGGGCTGAGGATGCTGTTGGGGTCCCTCAGTGACCAGCTGGGGATTGTTGGCGTTGGGCAGCTGGAAGAGTTTCGGAACTTGCTTGCCTCAAAGTGTAAACATGAAATTCACATTGCTCTTTAGCTAATTGCCGAACATTATAATAATTAACTTATCTTGTTTCACAGGCCGAAGAGAGGGAGTTCTGGCTTTGCCAAAAGTTCACCTTGAGCGCTTGAATGACCTACCTCTGCTTTCAAAATCAGAGCCAGTGTTTTTTGCTGAGGATGACGATTTTCATGATGAATTCTTTGACGCTGGAGACGTTGATTGCGATGAAAAAGATGACCCTACTTTCCAACCCGAAGAACCTCCCATGGAACCCATGGAAATTGAAATGCCACCAGAAAAGCAATTAAAAAGAAGAAGGATTAGACGAGCAAGATCCACAAAAACGCGTGATGGACAAAACTGGAAATGCGAACACTGCAGGAAAGTATTCCTTAACGAGAACCGATTCCAAACCCATCAGTTATGCCATCATAAACCTCTCTCCTGTCATTTTTGTGAGCTAACTTGCAACGGAACCAACTCCCTAGAAGCCCATGTTGGGAGTGAGCATCCTCAAGAGCAATTGAGACTGGCTTGTCCAAGGTGCTCCAAAACTTACCCTTCAACCGTGCGATTAGCCCAACATATTGCCAGATTTCACTATGAAACGAGATACAAATGTTTCCACTGTGATTTCTCCACCCATACAAGGTATCTTTTCGATAAGCACCTCAGCTCAGCCCATCCTGGTGATGACCATAACAACCCATTTAGTTGCAAAGAGTGTGGTGTATCGTTTCACTCAGGAATGGGCTTGGGTGGTCACAACGCAAGAGTTCACGCAGATAAAAAACCAAAGCCAGAATCAGCTCTGCCAAAGAAAAAGAGAGATTGTGGAACTGGTCCGGAGTGGCAATGCGAAATATGTGGGGAGTTGACGACAAACAAACGGAAACATTTGCAAGAGCACCAGAAGAAATCTACAGAAGGGAAAAGTCTCCAGTGCTGCTTCTGCCATCGCAAATTCTCTCTCCAAATCTGTCTCGATAACCATCTCAAAACCTTCCACTGGAAAAGGCTGTCAGAAAAAGGGTACTTCAGTTGCGAGGTGGAAGAGTGTAAAGAACAGTTTAAAACCGTTCTCGACCTCAACTCCCATCTCAAAACTCATTGTGAATCTGATCTCCACCTTTGTGCGTGCGGCTTTGGGTTTATCGAAGAGAACCTTCTTAAACTGCACTCTCTCCTTCACATAGAACCTCTGAAAAAAGCAAAGAAAAGATATTGGACTTGCCCGGAAGCGGACTGTGAAAAAAGGCTGCAATCCGCTGGACTACTCCAACATCACTATAACTTTGACCACGTAATTTTTAAAACTAACTTTTGAAAGAATTAAAATATCAACCATTTTAAAACAAGTTTTCTCTCAAATAATAGGGAATCCGCTGCAGCAACTGGGATTACATGAAATGTCAAGAGTGCTCAGAGAAGTTCGGAAGCAAGCACCAACTCAATTACCACCACCGTTTGACTCACTTACCCAGAAAGTGTTCAGTTTGCGAACTGGATTTGATCGGAATGAAAGTCTATAATGAGCACATGAACGTTTTTCATAGTGAAGCCTTCTCCTGTACAGTTCCAACCTGTGGCAAAAGATTCAACACGGAAGAAAGTTTCCAAACTCACTTGAGATCTCACCAGCAACCCAAGCCGGAGAAAATGACAGAAGAACTGAAAACGAGCGAGGAGAGGGTTTGCCAACACTGTGGAAAAACTATGGCCAATAAGAAAAGGCTTCAGAAACATATCAAGTAAGCAATTTTTACCAGTCTTTTAGGAGTTGCTGTCAATATAATTGTATTTTTATGATCCATTTCAGGCTCGTCCATCAAAAAGAGCCTCACATGTGTCCTCACTGCGGAAAAGTGTACTCGGCAAAAATTTATCTCAGCAATCACATAATCAGGTAAATATTTTGTATGAAAAAGTTATCTTTTCAAACTTTACTCAAAAACTAAATTATTTATTAACTAGATATCATCCGGAGCAGTGTGAGCAGGGCTTCAAGCTCGCCTTTCAATGTACTCACTGTCCAGAAAAGTTTCGGTGGAAATCCGTGCTCAACCGACATCTTTACAAGGCTCATCCTGATAAGGAGCTCGTAGATGGATTGTTGGAGTGCCCTGTGTGTAAACTGCGAATGGAAAGTGGAAGGGAAGGTCTGATGAAGCGTCACATGGAAAAACACATGCCAAAGGAGGAGAGAAGAAGTCTCAGTCATATATGTCATGTCTGTGGGAGGGAATTTTTGGCAATAGAAAACTACAATGTAATTTTTTTTAACTATTTCAAAAATCAACTCGAGTTAACTTAGTTATCAAAGAAACACATGATTTATTTGTCACATTAGAGTCACATTGTGACCCATGAAGAGAACCAGACGGAGAGTACCCTGAGGTGTCCCATTTGCCAAAGGCCGTTCTACTACAAACACAGGTTGAAAACTCATCTGAAGACTCATCGAGAACGAGAAGCAATAAATGAGCCAGTCAATAATGAAGGTGGAATGTCGCCAGCAGTTTGTTAAGCTAAATTGTTTGATTAATTACAAAAAAATGTAAAATCTGACATTTTTATTTTTGATACTTGATAACCAAAAGCCACGTAACTAACTGGACTGATGGAGTTGGCTGAATGTGGTTGTTTTTTGTCGTGTCATTTTTATGATCATTACTATTCATTACATTTGTTTCTTGTCCATTCATTTTTAACGAAATTAAACCATTTCTACCAGAGTATTTTCTTATGACTTCATTTCATGCATATAAAGCCATCATCATCATCATACATTCACCTCCACTTTTACTTCTTTTTGCAGCGTAGTTCTTTCACTTAGGTACTCAACCAAGGCAGGATTGCATTACAAGGAGTTCAGCATCTGATACTTCCATATCCATTCTATACTTTGGCTACAACACCTACGCATTTCACAACAAAACACATACTTTCTAAATCTTATCGGAAGCTTTATTTTAAACTGTTGAAACCCGTAATCAATTGAGCAAGAACTATTCAATCACATAAATTTTGGTAAGTTAACTCGTACTTGAAGACAAATCGGAATACTTTCGTTTAAGGAAACGCCCTTAAGAAATAGTTCTAATTACTAATATTTATTTTACAGAATGGATTCGGACGGCGTAACGGTCACGTTTCGAAACGTGAGCTCCACAACCCGCTCCCAGTTGAGCACCGTCTTCACCGACTTTGAAAAGTTGGACTTTGCTCACGAAAAGTGTGAAAATGTTGAGGACACCTTGAACTACAATGAGGGTCGAGAGGCCAACCCATTCGATAAGATGGGAAACTACTACGGGCGCCACAAGGATGTCTTCCTCTTCAACCGATATTGCGGGATAAGGAGATGCGGATGAAAATTGATGAGCTGTTGAGCGTCAAAGATGACGACATCAAGACCAGGTTTTTTACGAGGATGCAACTCTACCTGGAACGTCTGAAGATAGGAGAACAAGAAGCCAAGAGCTTTTTGGGAGGTCCAGTCACAGAAGCTTTTTATTCGGGGGCAAATCTCAACTTGAATTTGGGAAAGGATGGGGTTTTGAAGATGGGAACCGTTTTTGATGGAAAACGGGAGGAAACAAAGAGGCTGAAAGTTCACTCGAGTGGGAGGAAACTGATGACAGTTTTGAAGAACGGGACGCAACAGAAAAACTACTCGTTTACAAAGGCCACCTCCTGCGACATTGAAATCAAGTGGGTCGCCTCTGAAAAGAATTGTGAGGTGGTAATAAAAGTGGAAGGAGGTGGGAAACTCGTGAAAAAAGCGGTGGTTGATGGGAAGCAGGTCAAGTTGGAGGAGTTGATTCCACTTGCTAAGAAGAACAAGGGAGTGCTTATCAGGGATAAGAGGCTTTGTCAGTTGTTGGAGGAGTGTTTTCAAAAGGGAAAACTTTCTGTGGAAAAGGAAGAGGTGCAGATAGAGGAGAAGCTGATTGTCAAAGTAATTCCTAAGATGGACTTTGACGGTCAGGTGGAGGAGTTTTTTGAAGAGTTGGCAACCAGCTTGGATGTTCTGAAGGGGCAGGGAGTGAAGGATGAAGTGGGGAAGCTGAGAAGTGACTATGGCGCAACCAAAATGTTTTTATGTTGAAGAGAATACTGAAAGACGAGGGGCTGCGGAAGAGAATGTTGGGCGTACTCAAGAAAAAACTGAGAGGGGATGGAAAGAAGCTTGAACAGAGGTTGGACAAGGTTCTCAACCAGTTTTTGGAAGGGGAGGACTTGCCAAGAAGATTGTGGGGGAGGAGAAGGATGGGACTGACGCTTTTGTCTCTGGTCCGACTGGAAAAGAGAATTTGAACGTCAACTTTAGTAAAAACGATACCGAGTTGGAACTCCTGTTTGAAAAGGCTGCTGCAAATGGAGTGAAACGAATCAAGGTGTTTGGGGGCTCGCAAAGGCTGCTGACGATTCTCCAAGTTGGATGGAAGCAGAGGTACGATTTTGGCATAAAGATTTTCATCAAAAAATAATTGTATTTTTTAAATTATTAATTTTTGTTTAATTTAAAAGGAACTACTGCTTCCGAGACTTGGCCCACTGCGAGTTGGACATTCGCTGGAAAGCCAGTGGATCCGAAAATGAGTCCAAGACTTGTCAACTCATGTTGTGTGTGAGTTCCGGCAAGATCTCCACTTCCGGTTGCGTCGTCAACGGTCAGCCAGTGGAACTAAAGGACATATTAGAGCTCGCCAAGCAGAATAGAAAGGTGCTTATCAGCGGAAAGTCGCTCCACCTCGTTTTGGAAAAGATTGTGGAAGGTGGTTCCCCCATTCCCTTGAAAAGCATCGGTTCCCAAGAAAAGCTGACCTTCAACGGCATTTTTAAAGAGCAAGAACTACCCTTGCCAATTGATCATGAGGCTGGACGACTTTATCCAGAAGCCGTGGAAAGATTTTTCGAACGTCTGCTCTCCCTTGACTTTTCCGAGGGAGCTGATAATGCTTTCAACACTCTGGCAAAATATTATGGACGAGAAAAGAAGGCTGATGTGTTTTTCTTCCACATCATCCTGCGTGATCCCCAGTTGAGACGAAAGTTCATTCCAATGATAAGAATGAAATGTGGAGAAAATGTACTCAAACAATTTGGCATGTCGATGGAGCGCTACCTGACAAGAATTGGAGATGGGGAGAAAGAAGCAAGAGAGTTTCTGGGGACCGGAAATGCTTTTTTTCATGGTTATTTTGTGGCGCACCTTGAACACCCAAGAAATATCCACGAAAACCTCAGCATCAGCTTGGACAAGAATACAAATCCAACCTTTTCAAACTGGAGATGACTCTTTGCCAAAGTGATTCGAGAATCGTCCAAGAACAAAGTGAGCTACGGAGTCAAAATCTACGGAAATGGAACAAGACTCGCTACAGTTCTCAAACTGGATGGTGGACAGCGCAATTATATTTTGGGAAATGAAGTTGATTGCGATTTAGAGGTGACCTGGGTTGCACAGGAAGAGGAACAGGAGTGCACCTTGATTCTGAACTTAGAGAAAGGGAAGCTTATCTTTAAGAAAGGACTTCTCAACGGGAATGAGCTGGACAAAGGGAAAATGATTGAGTTTGCAAAGCAAAACAAGATTGTTTTTGTCAAGGGAAAGAACCTTGTTGAAATATTGGAGGAGAAAACAGGCAACCCTGATGATGACCATTGGGAGGTGTTGCTTGATGGAAATGATGACTAAACTAAAGTCATCCTTCAGGAACTGGACCTCTAAAGGAAGTAGAAATAATACATTATATTGCGCAATTTTTCCTGGTCTCGAAGATTTTCAGTGAGTTTTGGTGTCTTTCTTAACAGACAATTTGGAACGAGTACAATCTCCTATAGATTATGAGTGATGAATCTTGTCTTTTTGCTTACAAATCTTAAATAAATCAATCATTACAGCATTCAAAAATCAACTTGCTAATCAAAAATATTTATTAAATTCATAAATCAGTCCATAATCTTATAATTAACATGACTCGAGCTACTGCTTTTTACACTTCTTGTTGTCAGATCTCTTTTTTCCTTCATGGACACTTGCAACATGTCTTTTCATCACTTGTTTCCTTGAAAACGCCATTTTACAAACGTAGCACTCAAAAGGCTTCACATTCGAATGCTGGAGTTGATGCTCCTTTAAATTAGTCACAAATTTAAAATCCTTCCCACATACTTCACATTTGAATGGCTTATCAGTCGAATGGGCTTTTTTCCTATGAACTTGCAAATGATTATTGAGAACAAATCTCTTGGAACACATGGAACATTCAAATCTTCTGTTTTCTGGAGCTGTGTGGCTGATCATCGTATGCCGCTTTACATCCACCACACTTGCGCCACAAAGTGGACACAGTTGCTTTTCTCCGTTCGAATGTCTTTCTTTCAAATGCCTTTCGAGTGCCTTCGACTTGTAAAAGACTCGGGAGCACTGGTCACACTGGAATCGTTCAGATTTATTGTGGGAATAAGGAGCTTTCTCTCCCCTCGCGACAGCTTCCGCTTTCTCTTGCTCGGAGTAGTGCGTCCAAGAGTGGCTTTTGAAATTGTCTGCCCGAGTGAAAGGACGGGCACAGATTGGGCATTCAATTTTGGGCAGTTTGTTGTGTACCAGATCGTTGTGGCGTTTGAGTGCACTTTTACAATCGAATGTGAAGGTGCATTGGGAACAAGAGTGGATGAGCGTGTGATTCTTCACCACATGAGATCGGGAGATAGTTCGCTGGTTGGTGAGGATGGCGTCGCACTTTGAACATTTGTAGTTGTCGCCGGAAACGAGGTGGAGACGACACTTGTGAATGTGGATGACTTTCTTGTCTACTGTGAGCCTCTCTTTTGCATCTGATTTGCGTTTCTTGCTCACTCCAAACTCTTGCTCGTAATCCTCATCTGGGAGGAATTCGTCGTCAGAATCATTATCTTCCGAAGCCGAGTCGAGATTCCCAAAGAATTTTCTCCTTTTCTGGTTAGAACTGCGCTGGCGGCGTGTTAGAGCTGGAGAAGTTGCGGGATCTTCATGGATGGTCCCTTCTGAAGGATCTGAATGAGTTTGCTCATCAGCTTCAAAATCAGGACTGTCGCTGTCCTCATTAGAAGGGTCCTCCACCTCAACCTTGATGTGATTCTCTTGGAGGGGCTGTGGGGACGATTCTTCTCTCTCATCAGATAATGAGAATGGTATCAATATTTATCTAGAAACACAGCAATTATTATAATCATCATCAAACAAATCTCTTTTTAATCATATCAAATCAACACACAAATCACTTACCTCTGAGAATTTGCTTCCTTAACTTCAAATATCGCTCATCCCTCACATAAAGCCTCCGCTTCTCGAACTTTGCTTCCGAACCTTCCAACTTGGTCCTCAGCTCACTTTCCTTGTCTTCCAACCTTTTCTGAAGTTCTTGGAGATCCTTTTGAAGCCCTGAAATGAGGGTGAGTTTGTTCCTGCAAGCCTCACAAAATGAAAAACTTTTCCCCCTCCATTTAGCCCCAAACAACTTTAAAAAACACTGAAAAACGCTGGGCCCAGAACTCAATCTGGACGGGGTGGTGTGATCCCCGTCATCCCCACAAATGGGGCAATAAGCCGGATACTCAGAACTCATCTGGGTCAAAGCTTATCACCAGTTTAATGAGTCAAGATAAGTTGTAAGGTCAGAAATTACTAAAGTGTTGAATGTCAGTCAAACAGTATATTCCGTGTATAAAAAATCTGAGTAAAAATAATATCCTTCATGCTTCGCGCTTACGAGTTGGGGCATTGAGCAACGTAGTTTCTATAATAAAACCAAACTCAATGATCATAATATTGGTTTCACAAGATCATGATGATTCAAAGTGCATTTATGACAACTTTTCATCAAAACCCGTGTAATCTACTGTGATTTCATTTCTAAGGTAACTTTAAATGATTGCTTTGCCATCGGTCATGTCATCGCCAGTTGACTTTGGTCAAGTTCCTGTTTGAGTCTCCAATCAGTTCATAAAAGGTAATTAAAAGATAACATGTTAGCATTCTAGTATTTGACTTTGGATCTTGATTATTCTAGTAAAAATGAATCAGTCAGTTGAGGAGCCGCCCGGGGATGATGAGCCTTCAACAACCGGAAATAAAGACGAGGAGTCCACCTCAACCCTCTCATTTCTCTCCGCTGTGGAGCTCCAAGTCTTCAAGAACTTTGTGACCAACTACAAATCATCAGGTGAACTGCTTCGTGAAGACGCCATCGCTCTAGACTTTGTCTTTGGCACCACCACCATCCAACAAATTTTCGAGATGATTGAAGAAGACCGAGTCCTCATCCACCAGAGCGAGTCAAAGCGCGTGATGATCAAGGTTTTTGGTCAGAACTCTTCAGAAAGCTACTGGATCCCACCCGGCTTTTCAGAGTGTCAGTGTATGTCCTTCGTCCACGGGAAAAAGTTGTATTGCAAGCACATTCTGGCAGCCCATCTCCTCCTCGCCATTACGCCCAAAGAGGAGTACAAAGAAATCAGTGAGGAGGAGCTCGACCAAGTATTCCAAGATCTCGTGGGAACTGCCGATGAAATCTCGCCATGAATTTTGTATTTTTGTAATGAACGAACAACGAACTGTATTTAAAATAATTAACGATTTATTAAATAAATAATCCCAACAATTAACAGAAATGGTTAAAATTATATCGATTCTGCATCATTCTTCTACTTTTGACTCTTCTTATGATCTGTCCTCTTCTTGCCCTCGTGAACTGTAGAGATATGTCTTTTCATCACTTGCTTCCTCGAAAAACCAATCCCACAAACTTCAGATTCAAAAGGCTTCACCTCCTCATGTCCAAAGCGGTGCGTCTCCATCCACTTGAGTAACTTAAATTCGCGCCCACACACATCACACTGAAATGGTTTTTGATTCGAATGAGCCAGTCGCCTGTGATTTTGCAAATGATTGTTGTAGGCGAATTTTTTCTTGCATATTCCACACTCAAACTTTTTGTCTTCCTCCTTCGTGTGCTTCAACCTTGTATGAGCATGTAGGTTTGTGACCGCTGCCCCACATATTCCACAAAGTTCTTTCTCTTTCTCAGCCTTTTCACCGGTTCCGTGTTTCTCCTTCAAGTGGGATTCCAGCAAGGTCAAGTAGCTAAATGATCTGGAGCACTGGTCACATTGGAATTCTTTGCGAAGAAACAAAGGAACTTCTTCGCCACGGGCTACAGCTTCTGCCTTATCTTGCTCTGAGTAGTGTGTCCAAATATGGTTTCTCAAGCTCACGGCTGCGGTTGAAAGGACGGGAGCAAATGGGACAATCATTTGCAGGAAGCATTTTGTGCGTTTCGTTAAGGTGGCGTTGGAGTTTGCTCGCTTTTTCAAAGCGTCTGAAACAGTGGGGACAAGCGTGGAGGAGGCGTGTGCTGCTTGACGACGTGAGATCGGAGAACGCTTCGCGTGTTCGGGAGAATGGCGTCGCACTCTAAACATTTGTAGCTGCACTGATCTCCTATGCGTTCGAGGCGACAGTCGTGATAAATGACTACCTTTTTGTAAACCGGACGTTGATCCGAATGCTCTGCCTTCTTTTTCTTGCCGGGGGGTTTTCGTTTCTTTCTCCGTCCATAGTCTTGCTTATCTTCATCTGGAATGTAATCATCATCGTCATCATCATCCTCTTCGGAAGCTGAATTCATATTCATGACTAGTTTTCGCCTCCTTTGACTTGATTTCCGACCTCCCCGCTGGCTTGGGGATGGAGGAGTTTCAATATCTTCGTGAATAATGTCAAGGTGGTCATCAGGACCAGTCTCCTCAAATTCCATCCTCTGCTCATCATCGTTATTGTCACTAGGAGAATCCATCTCAACCATAATGTACTCCAGCTTGAAGGGCCCTTGCTGTGACGAATCGTCTTCATTTTCAGGTGGATTTGAAGGTGGTTCTGCTACTTTATCTAATACCACAAAAAAACATCTATTAATGGACCTAATCAAGCAAGTGCTTACTCAAAACGAAATTAACTTGTTATTCATGATTAATACACCTCCTAGAATTCGTTTCCTCAACTTCAAATAGCGGTCATCTGTCGAGTAAAGTCTCCGCTTCTCGAACTGTGCTTCCGAACCTTCCAACTTGCTCTGTAACTCACTTTCATGCTCTTCCAGTCTTTTCTGGAGCTCCTGGAGATCTCTTTGGAGTTCTGAGATTAGGGCGAGTTTGCTCCTGCACGGTTCACAAAACGGAAACCCTTTTCCACCCCATTTAACTCCGAACAGTTTTACAAAGCACTGAAAAATACTTGACTCTGAACTCAATCTGGAAGGGGTGATTTGATCCCCATCATCCCCACAAATGGGACAATAAACAGGGTAATCAGAATCCATATTAAGATATCAGTGCTTCACCTTATCGAGCAAAGATTTACTATTTTAGAAAAGATTTTTTTCATTTTTAATATGGAAAATCATACTTCGTAGCTGTCCAAAGGGGGAATCGGGGCAAATATCTACATGAGTGACACGCTGAACAAGGTTCCCCGAAGTTGCTGGTGAAAGTACTGGTTGGATACAGGCGAGGCTTACAGCCTTAATAGGGAAATAAAGCCTAAGCAGCGGCTCTCCTGTTATATATTATAACAGGATCATCAGCTACTGCACAAACCAAAACAAACAGCAGCTGATGTTCCTGTTATATGTATATCAGAAGGCGCTGCTTAGGCTTTTTTTGCCATATAAGCTGTCAACGCCTCGCCTGTACCCAACAGTACCTCTTCGATGAATGCTGCTGTCAATAACCAAGGGTGGGTAATCAATGAAAAATTTTCTTCAGATTAAAGATTAGAGATTAGGTTTGGAATTTTTAGTTAATCAGATTATGATTAATTGTTTTATTTTAAGAAGAAAAAGTAATCTGATTATTGATTAAGTGCTTTACTTTTCGCCTGATTTTAATGATTAAAGATAAACTAATCGGATTAGTTAATCTTACAGTTGATTAGTTTTTTCGATCATGACTAGAAAAATTCATTAATAAGCTTAAGTTTCTCTTTGTTTTCGTGCTACCTGCTCTTTACATCCCTAAATCTGCTTGAATGAACGATATCTGGAAGTTTACTGTCAAGCACTAAAGGTGCAGATTCTCTCTTGTCATTTGACAACTTCATTTTGAAAAGGAGTTTGATTTGAAAATGAAAGTAAATATTTAAATCAAATTTGTAACATGAAACGAAGATTCACAATATGAAGTGTAATGGCAAAGAAAACACAGGTTACGAAAACGACAGAATATGCCGAGAATGCAGGAGTTTTGGATTTTTTATTAGTCGCTATACCTAACAGTTTGTCGTTCTTACAGGAAGGAAACGACTACGGCACTGAATCTTATACAAAAAATCAATCAATCTTCTGATTAATTAATCATTAGATTTCCAGTTGGGATAGATTTCTAATGATTAAAGATTAAGTCGCTTGTAGGAATCATCAGATGATTACAATTGAATCTACTGATTATATTAAGATTAAATTAATCAATCAATCCGATTATTAGATTAGATTACCTAATCAACTGATTACCCACCCTTGTCAATAACATTCACTTTCACTCTAGACTTTGGTTATGAAATAAGATGATTTAATTAAAATCATGCATGCATTATTGACGTGTCATGTGGATAGTTGATCTGTTTAGGTGAAGTAACTGAGGTTACCGAGAGACAATCATTGTCTGAGTCTGACAATGTCTGTGCACGTGTATCAGTGTTCAGTTTGTCAGGGCAATTTTGTAACAAGGAAAGAATGGACGAATCATTTGCTGGAGCCTTATCACCAGACCAAAGCTCGGAAGGAGATTTACAGTTGGGGTCAGCCAGAAAGGGAGTGTGTTCTCGTCGTTTTCACCACCCTTCCCATCCCCTCCTTCGATCTCCTCCAGTTTTTCTCCAATATTGATCTCGTCACTGATTTTGTTTGGCTCGTGAGTCGTCCTACTGTTGGATTCATACAGTTTGAAAGCAAGTAAGGTGCTACCATTTGTTAAAAATAAATCACGTTTGAATATAAATTCAACATTTGAAGCACGAGTCTAATTTTACTGTTATTTTAGACGCAAAGTTGAGGAGATCTTTTCAAAATTTGGAAGCCCAGAACTCCGAATTAACAATCAGCTAGTTGAAATTAAACGGGGAGGTGAATATATGCGGTTGGAATGTAAGAAGCAAGATAAGAAGTAATATTTTGTTAGAATAAAAGTTGTAATTTCAATTAATTATTATGTTCTAGGGCAACTACTGACTGGACTGGGTACTTCTGTGTCAAATGTTGAATTTGAAAGTGTTTCTAGTTCAGATGCTCAGAAGTCGCCTGACATCTCCACCTCTACCTCGAGCACTTTAGCAGATCAAGCAAGCATTCCAAGTGGCAATGATCCAGAACCAACCCAACCCCTCCATAATTACTATAGTTCAATTTGCCAACTGATAGAAATTCCTGATGACGAGCACAAAACAGCACTCGAGTTGTTGGAGTCGTTGGGAACCGTATTTGCTCAACAGTTTCCTAGGAATCAGCTCATTTGTTTTCGCAACTGGTACTTGAAGCTTCAGAACACGTCCCCTTCCAACGAGCTAATCATCTTCTTGGATCAGAAAGGTGAGATGCAGTTGGTTTAAATATGAATTTCGAAAATGTTACTGTTTATGTAAATATTGATGTACATTGTAATTAATTCGCTTAGGAATGTACGACACTTTAGCCACCAATGAAGCTGCTTGCGTGGCTATAAGATTAAATAATCTTCCCTCAGTCAAGAATGAGATCCTTCATACATTTTCGACCTCTCCTGAAGTTAGGCGTTTGGGAATCGTGCTGACAAAGAAGTATCCGTTCCATCTATCTGATGACGCGATTCAATTTCATTGCGGTACAAATGGTCTCACATTTAGTTTGGTTCCGCAGCCATTTTTACTCCCAGAAATTCAAACCTGTCGCCTTGTGTGGTATCTGTGCTCCTTTGATCCCCGTGTCAAGCCGCTGCTCACAGTAATCCGCTACTGGGCAAAAGTTAATGAAGTCCGTCTAGGAAAACCAGGTGTTCCTGTCTTCAGCCATGCTCCAGACCCCGCTGCGTTGGATTGGCTTGTTATCTTCTTCCTTTGTCACAGAATGAGGATCCTTCCATCTCCACGAGAAATCACGGAACGTCCTCATTCCAAAATATTAATTCAAGGTGTTGATATTGGATTCGCCCAAGATTCCAGCTATGCTCAACAGTTTTCCTCACGCTACTTGCAACCCGACAAGGAGCTCCATGCCTTCAACGTTTTTTGGCTGGCCAAGAAAATGTTCCAGTTTTACTCAAAGGAGCTACATCTCGGCACGAGGAAGTTCGTGCTCAACGCAAGAGACGGGGAAGTCATTACAATGAGAGAGTTTTTGTGTGTTAAAACAATGCTGAAGACTAAACTAAGTCATGATGAGAGAATATCGGCGAGAAAGGAGATACTTAATGAACGAATAATACCAAACCTGGTTCTCCTCCATCCCTCCATTACCGTCATGGGTTCTCACTCTGTGACAAGACTTTTGTGACTTCCATCTACCCAGCTATGCAAATCACAGAAAGGAAGTTGAAGCAAGCGTTGGACAATTACCAGAGTGGTCAGAAGTTCGATATGATAGCAGCGTTGAAAGTGAATTAACGTTATTGAATCTCCTTATTAAATACTTATATTTTTACAGTGCCGATGAGAATAGATATATTTTTAAGTGATAAATAATTAAAATCAATTTTTAGAAACACAAAAAGTCTACTTTATTCTTGTAAGGAACAACTTTATCTTCAAATGTCACATTACCACCTCATCTTAAGTTCATCTCGCACAAATCATTTTCGAACGCTGCTTCCGAACATCGACTTTGTGTCTTAGAGTACCCCAATGTTCCTCTCCATATTTAAAATATATAGGCGGTAAAAATATTTACATGCTTGTCAAGTCAATAACATTGACTTTCACTCTTTCTTTCAACCAAAAAATATCTCTAAAAGTAAATTATTCTAGTCGTAAAATTAAAAGCGAAGTATGGTACGAGCAAGAAAACGCAGGGAGCTGTCTACAACGCACGAGTATCACTGTTCAGTTTGTAAGCGCAGTTTTGGAACAAGAACAGAATGGTTAAGTCATCTGCTCGAGGATTATCATCAGACTCGAGCTCGGAAGGTGATTTGCAGGTGGACTCAAGCTGAAAGGGAATGCGTTCTCATTGCTTTCACTACATTTCCCTTCGCCTCTCTTGAAGTTCTCCAGTTTTTCTCTCAAGGGGCCACCAATATTGTCACGGATTTTGTCTGGTTCGCAAATCGGCCACATGTGGGTTTCCTCCAGTTTGAAAGCAGGTGAGTTTACTCTCTCTAACAACTGATTTACTGATCATTATGGCTGAAGGTAACACATGTTACATTTAATTTTTCATTTTGTTATTTGTTTTAGACACAAAGTGGGAGAGATTTTATCGAGTTTTGGTGGACCAGAAGTCAGAGTTAACAAGCAGCTAGTTCAAGTAAAAAAGGCAGGGGAATGTCTGGAACTGGAATGTAAGCAAAAATATGAATTTTTTGTAAATATTCCTCTGATTCAATAAAACTTAAGATACTTATACTTTTAGGGCAACTGATGACTACAATGACTCAATCGGTTTTAGAAGAAGAGTTTGAAAATAAACCGGATTCAGATGCTCAAGAGTCAACGTCTCCTTCTCCACCTAACATGTTTTCCTTAGATACTGCTATTGTGGAGGAGGACGCTGGACAAACTCAGAACTCACCTCAACAAGTTCCAGAAGAAGTCAAACCATTAGTCGACCACTATCATTCAATACGCCAAGAGATAGAAATACCGGATGATGAGTACAAAACGGCTCAAGAGTTTTTGAAAATGTTCGAAAATCTCCTCAGTGAGCAGTTTTCGTTGTGCAAGCTCATCTGGTATCGCAACTGGTATCTCAAGCTCAAAAACCCGTCATCAGCGCAGAATGACCTAGTATTCTTCTTGGATTCCAAAGGTTTTTACTTTTGTCAGTATACTCCTTTTTTCATTATTGTAAATTCATTATAACATGTAAATCGTTAACCATTCTTAGGAATATACGCCACATGTTCAGCTTCTGGTACTGGCGAAAACGGGCCCAATGTCATTGTTGATGTTAAAAAGAAAGTGATCGAACAGGCATTTTTCAGAACTGAACTGGCACACAGTTTACGGATCCAAAAACTAATTACTAAAAGTCTTTGTCCAGAGGCCCATTCAGATTGTCATCCTCAAACTTTTTATTGCAAGGAACATAATTTTGTGTTGAGTATTTTGTCAACGCCAGCTCTAGTGCTTCCGGAGATCCAGGCTTGTCGCTTGCTTTCGTATCTCTGCACCTTTGACCCACGGGTGAAGCCACTACTCACTCTCATCCGTTATTGGGCAAAAATTAACGAAATTAATCTTGGCCAGTCTGGTCCAGTTCACCATAGCGTGCTCCAGACCCTGCAGCGTTGGACTGGCTTGTGATATTCTTCCTTTGTCTGATGAAGATTCTTCCAGCCCCACGAGTAATTAAAAGAAGGCCTCATACTTCTTTAAAAAGTAAAAGATGTGAATATGGATTTGCTGAAGACACAGACTTTGCACTAAAGTATTTCACTGGTTACGAGGAATCGAATGAAGAGAAACATTTTTTCAACATTTTCAACTTAGCTACCCAGTTCTTTAAGTTCTTCTCAGAGGAGCTCTTTGTCAGCACCGGAAAAGGGATTGTTATTAACACGAAAGATGGGGAACTTCTTGAAATGGAGGGATTAATTAGTGAATCCATCAAGACTAGACTTGAAATAGAAGAGAGAGGATTCGTAAGACAGGAAGTAATGAAACTCAAGCCAACACCACAGTTACTTCTACTCCACCCCCTCCATGTGGGTCATGGATTCTCATTCTGTGAACAAAACTTTGTCACTAAAGTCTGCCCCGTAATGCAAATTACAGGAAAGAAATTGAAGCAAGCGTTGGACAATTACAAGAGTGGACAAAACTTCGACATGACATCAGCTTTGAAAGTTAATTAAGCGTTTGTGTAAAGTAATATATGCATATATATTTTGAAACGATACAAAAAGATTTATTACTGTTTTATTCTGAGTAAAAAATCAATACAATTTGCCTTCTATTATCATTTTATTATCATAACTATTATCATTCATGCTAATTGAATCAACTTTAAAATCACATTTCTCGAACGTTGTTTCCGAACGTAAAAGACTCTTATTTCTCAGATCCCTTTTTCATCTCTTCAGGTTTGAAATTTGCTGGCGCGAATAATTTTTACATGCTTGTCAAGTCAATAGCATTGACTTTCACTCCAGACAAACATCACAACAAGTAAATTATTCTTGCCGTGAAATTGAAAGTGAAGTATGGTTCGAGCAAGAAAACACAGGGAGCTGTCCACAATGCACGAGTATCACTGCTCAGTTTGCCAGCGCAGTTATGGAACAAGAGCAGAGTGGTTGAGTCACTTACTCCAGGATTATCACCAGACTCGAGCTCGGAAGGAGATTTCCAGATGGACTCAAGTTGAGAGGGAATGCGCTCTTGTTGCTTTCACCACACTGCCTATCTCGTCCTTCGACCTTCTCCAGTTCTTCTCCAAGGGGGCCACGAATCTAGTCACTGATTTTGTATGGTTTGCAAATCGACCAGAAATCGGATTCCTCCAGTTTGAGAGCAGGTGAGTAAAGCAGTCCTAAAACAATTGACTATTATATTATCGTTTGAGGGATTCTGACTTTAAAAGTACTTTTTTATTCACAAAGACACAAAGTGGATGAGATATTGACGGGCTTTGGTGGACCCGAGGTCCGAATTAACAAGCAGCTAGTTCAAGTCAAAAAGGCAGGTGAATGTTTGGAGTTGGAATGTAAGCAAGAAAGTAAAATCTATTTCAGTATTATAACTGCTCTTAATATATCATTTTTGTGTTGAGGTTGACATAATATTATGTTTTAGGGCAACTGCTGACTAAACTAGCTCCATCCGAGTTAAATGAGGAGTTTGAGAATGTTCCTGATTCAGATGCCCGAAAGTCAACGTCTCCTAATCCTCCTGCCATTAGTTCACCCACTTTAATTGGGAAGAAAATAGCAGAAACAAATCAAGACTCAAAAGCAGCCAAACTACTCCATTCACTGATCGACCACTATCATTCAATTCGTCAAGTGATAGAAATCCCTGATCACGAGTACAAAACAGCTCTGCAGTTTCAACAAATGTTGGAAACCCTTCTTGTCAAGCAGTTTCCTTCATGCAAGCTCATCTGGTTTCGTAATTGGTTTTTGAAACTCAAAAACACGGTGCAAGATAACGAACTAGTATTATTCTTTGATCAGGAAGGTAATTCAATTAAACATAAGCATTTTTAGACTGAAAATAGGCGAATATTTAAACCTCATCTCTATTTTATTTAGGAATATTCGAACGGGATAGAACAACCAGTATACATTTGTCCAAATACACCGAACGTCCTCCAGTGAATGATGACATCTGCCACTTGTTTTCGAGCACTCCAGAAGCCAAACGTTTAGGTATAGTGGTAGCTCGTGAACAGAAGTTGTGTGAGGGGCTCCGGAAGGATGACATTGCACTAAACTTCGAGTGTCGCACAAACGGTCTCACATTTACTGTAGTGCCACAAGAATCACCAGTTCCAGAGATCCAAGCTTGTCGCCTGCTCTCTTATTTGTGCTCCTTTGACCCTCGTGTGAAGCCCTTGCTGGCAGTGATTCGCTACTGGGCTAAAGTTAATGGAATATCTCTAGCCATCCCCAATTATGATTGGGTTGGTCATCCCCCAGATCCCGCAGCGTTAGACTGGCTTGTCATTTTCTTTCTCACTCACAAAAAAGGGATTCTTCCAACTCCTCGAGGAATCACCCGACGTCCACACAAAAACTTCATCTTTGCCAAAACTGACATTGGCTTCGACGAAGATCCTAAGTTTGCTCGACTCTCTTTCAATCGTTACACGGAAACGGATGAAGAAACCCATACTTTCAACATATTCAACCTTGCTAAAGACCTGTTCAACTTTTACTCCAAGGAGCTCCATTTAAGCGAGAGGAAACTTGTACTCAACACAAAAGATGGGGAAATCATTCCAATGGAAGAGTTAGATAAGAAGCCATCACTTATCCAGACCAAGTTGGTAACGATAGCAGAGGCTAAAGCAGTAAGGGCTCGGGTGAGACTCTTCGACCCGCCACGGAGCTTGGTTCTCCTTCACCCACTCTACCTCGGCCAGGGATTTTCATTTTGCGACAAAAACTTTGTTACTTCCGTTTGCCCTGCAATGCAAGTCACGGCGAGGAAGTTGAAGCAAGCCTTGGACAATTACAAGAAAGGGCAAAACTTCGACATGAGATCAGCCTTGAAAGTGGATTAAATGTTTTTTTAAAACTTAATTCTAGTGCTGATGCGAATGAATTTTGAAAGAAATAATATAACTCAAAAGGATTTGTTACAAACAAAACGTATACTTTGTTCTGATAAAAATTTAATACAAATAGACCTCTTTCAATATAATTTTATTATCATAAATCATCATTCATACAAAACTTGATATTTATAATCTAAATAACGGCGACAGGTTTTTACTGTTAATGTACAATTTATCATTCCTTGCTTTTTATCAACCAATCAAATATTTTTATTCAATAAACCATTTTTTAATCCTCACTGGGATTATTTGGGGACTTTCTCACGCTCACAATATCAAAAATAAGTTGACTCATATAAACATCCAGCGTTCCCATCTTTATAGGAATAATCCTGATCGTGTCCGGCGTCTCTCCCTCACTGGAACTATCAAAATATTGAAAATGAAAGGTACGAAGACTCCCACTAAATTTATCTATGCAGCTTATCAACTCATTGATATTGGCTGCTACGGGATCAAACAAGTTGACAATGGAAAGATGTTCCAAAGAGCAGGGAAGAGAAAGTCTACTCTCGAGGTAAAACTGACTATAACGAAAATCAGTTATTTCCAGTTGTTTCAAACGTTGAAATGCTCCATCGCACCAGCTTTCATCAAAACGATAAATGGTCAATCCTGACAGTTTCAATGAGACAAGTTGCGGAGCAAACAGGTTGATAAGCCATCGCACAATGTAGATACATGGGTTTTCATTGCCCGGACGCTCATGTCCGACCCGCAAATGAGTCAGACTAGGATTTGGAGATGATAACCGCTCTGAATTTGTTCCCTCTTTTTCATTAATCCCATCATAAAACTCCTTGATTGTGAGTGCCTTTAAATTCGGCACAAGTCGCAAAACATTGTGCAACTCACTGGTAGTGAGGGACCACAACAGATCAATTTGTAGGGAGGTGAGATGCTGTCCAAAAGTTTCCAAAAGGGAGTTTACCCCCAGTTTCAAATGGGGATAAGCAGCGTGAATAGTGGGGATATGGAGAGAGCGGTTTGGAAACGGATTGACGTCTTTACTTTCGAAGAGGCTGAGCCATCGTTTTGACTGTCGTTTTTTAAACCACTTTTTCAAAAAATTCCAATTATTATACTCACCATGTAAAATGTACTTGAACTTTGGAAATGTGGTAATTTCTGTCCAACGCTTGGTAGGATCCCAGTTGGTCCACAGTTGGAGGGTACGTCGTTCCAAAATCGAGCCTGCAACAGAATTCCAGTGACGCTCACTGCCCTCAAAGTTAGCAAGTCATTTTGCTTCTCCAAATGTTCAAAGATATTTTCCAAGAGCTGAAATAAAACGTAAAAATAAAAGTTCATTTTGCACAGCGAAAGGTCTACGTAAAATAGGATTTTCGAACCTCAACGGGAAGTTCATCCCATCTAGTTATTCCACTTGGAATGGTTGGATATTTACAGCCTTCCTTCATCTTCTTACTGAAAATGACAGCATTCCATGTGTCTCCGATAACACTTTACAAGACTTTGTTGTGAGTTTAAAACTTTTGAGCTTGTTTTAATGAACTTGGTTTGAGAGAAATGTTTTGTGTTCCGAGTGCTGTATCACCTGTGATATATCTACGTGTTGCATAAAACTGTCTTTGGTCTCTACAATATATTATGGTATACTCGTTATGTATATGTATCGTGTCAGAAGTTAGCTCACAGTTTTCTTAGGAGAGAAAGATAGCAGATAAAAGAGTAGTGAATACAATGTAGAAGCATTGCCCAGGTTGGGAAGTTGCTTGATGTCAAAAGCAAAGGAGCCCATCAATACACAAGAGTGAGACCAAAAACCACTTGTTTGTTCATCATATTATGTATCACCATTATGTCAAGTTTCTTTGCTCATACTTTTGTGTTGTAAATTGTAAAGTGAAGAGACTGACAATTCCTTTTTTACTTGGTGGACTTGTATGGTTTTCTGTTGGCTCTTCACAAACAATTTCTTTAATATATGATACAACTGATTATGCCTAACTTGGTTTATAATTTAATATCCGACATAAAGCGAAATCTCAACAAAATTAATGGGATTTGAAAAATTTGGGACAACGTAAGAATACTAATAACTGTCAACTGTATGCTTATATCTCATTTTTATTGCAAAACAATATCGGTTTTTGCTTACTTAACACTCAACTCGATTAAAATTTAAAAAATCCAAAATTGTAAATTTGAATGGTTTAGTCTCATACTTTTTTATAATAATGTGAAACTGGCTTTGGCACTGAATCCCAGTGTCAGGAATCGATGTAGGATTGTATATTTGTCATTTCACCTCATCTGCTCAAATTCTTTTAGAGATCAATCAAACAAAATCTAGTTAAATATTCCGTAGGAAATTGTAAGCTACACACGTGCTCTAGATTGGAATTGGCAACGCAGAAATGATGTTGTACGCCTGCTCTATAATTTGGTAGAGGAAGTCCAAAACAATGATGATGATGATTGATGAGGCTTGGTGAACGGATTTTTGCAGTCTTCATGCTCATTTGGTTCGTAACACGACTGGTCATTTACCCGTTTTACGTGCTCCACAGGTAAACCAGCTTTCTTTTCCTATGAAAACATAACCACCGCATTTAATTTTGTTTTTTTGTATCATCATCAGTTTTATATTTGAAGCTCCGAAAATAATGGCCACATTCCCAGCGTATTGGATGCTATTTGGACTGTTATTCGTTCTCCAAATTCTGCATGTATTTTGGACATTTTTTATTGTTAAAGCTGTGATAAAAATTTGCACAGCATCAGGAAAAAAGGTAGAGGGTCATCGATATACGAATAACTTTTTAGCATGAGCTTTCAGCCATGATATTAATCCTTTCATTTCTTTAGAGAGAAGACGAACGAAGTTGTACAGAGTCTGGAAGTGAGATGAGCAACGAAGACGAGGATTCCTCTCGGAAAGACACGCCAACACACAGTTCTAAATAAAATCCTTGTTTTAATTGAATGTTATTATGGAACTCAGCAATGTTAGGTAGATCAATTATTGTGAACGTGAAGAATGAAATAAATGTTTAATTATTCGTACTAAACGAAGTTCACTTCCAAATGTCAACAACACACTGCATAATTACACACTGACTGTTGGAATTGAATGTCGGCCGAGGGTCAACATTTTCGAAAATTATAGTCTTCGCCTCATATTCCCACGCTAGGCTTATGAATGAAATAGCATCTAGCTTGTTAGTTGTATGGCAAAAAACAGGTCGTGTGCATTGCATAGCTGACACACTTGCTCTGGGTTGGAATTGGCAATGCAAAAAGGCTGTTGTACGTCTGCTCTATAATTGGTAGAGGAAGTGCAAAATGATGATGATGATTGATGAGTGCATTGAAAATATCCAAATGCTGCATATTCTCTAAAGTAAACACACGTTTTAAATGCTCTTTGAAGAAAAATTGAAAGCGTTTCTGTGGGAAAATAAGAGCCTGAAATTATAAATGGACAGCAAACACTCGTTGATCATTCAATCATTTGCGATAGACCTAAAAAAAACGTCTTGTGTTATCTCAGGTTTTAACCGCAGTTTGCATCCACACATTTGCTTAGAATGTCAACTTGTGCTATTACTTGGTTTTGAGGGAAGATAGGTTTGAAAAGTTGGTTTCCTCTTGTGTTCAGTGAATAATATTATGTTAGTACGAACATTTTTAGACTGGTTTTGGAGCCCAGATTTTTGGCTACCACCAGGGATATCTTGGAGCATATACAACCAAACGAGAATAAGGCTGTGAAGTACACAAATTACAAAGATGTCTTTTATGCCATTCCTTGCCTTATGCATGATATGCATTCGACGTTTAGTTGAAAGGTAAAATTTCATCTTCATTCCAATTACATTTATCTGAATTTTGTTTGTAACTGCTAATTATGACGATTCAAGTGCTGACCTTGCACTTTCAGGATGTTTCTAATTCCATTGGGGCAGAAGCTACGCGTCGGCCAGAAAAGCTCTACCAAATCTCGCATTACCCCACCAATTCACAATGAGAGCTGTTGTACGCTTTCAAAAAATCAGGAGGAAAATTGAGTCAAAATGAGCTAGAATCTCTTGCAAACGCACAGACATGGACACACGTCAAACAAGAGGAGCTATTCATAACTAGACAAAATGACCAAGTTCTGTGAATGTGGATGCGTTGCCTTTGGCCTTGCTACTCGCTCTCATTCGCCTTAGGTCTTTTCGTGATGTGGATTGGTTTTGGGATATAAAACATTGCTTTTATGAGTTATCACAGGAGGCAAGCTAATTATTTATTCAACAGTTTAAATCTGGGAGAAATGAGACAAATTTGAAAGAACCATTGAAGTATCATTACTGGCTTTCTTTGGGGCTAGGCAGGTACTGCTTTCTTTTGGGAAGATTTTCCTGGAGAACTTCAGCCTCTTTGCTTTGTGATTCGAGGTTGCATTTGGTTGACTTTTGCAACTTGGAGAAAGCTTGCACAATGCATTCAACCATTTTCTTCAGGCCAGACTCCTCAGATGGCAAATAACATGGTAACATGTTGGCTTCTGCTTCCTGTCCGAGTTTGTAATAATATTTCTCCCCTTTTGCTGCAGAAATGGCATTGGGCACGGAAAACGATATCTTTATTTCTGACATGCAGAGATTTGCCAACGCGTAATAAGCTTCCGGAACTTTACGATGTTCTTTTGGAGCTTGAGAAAGGAATGTTTTCGCCTACTGGCACCTGTTGTTTCTCAGCCCACTATAACCGTTTTTTCGCAAATCTGTAATTCTGTAAGCAGACTTTTATTACGTGCATGAATTTTTGGATAAAAATGGAAAAAAAATATATGAGTTTTACTAAATACAAGCTGTAGAACGATGTCTAATAATTACCACCCAGAAGATAAAATAGTCTACACAGGAAAGGTTTGTTTCGAGTGATGAGCTACTCAGTTATACAAATGATTGCGCAACACTTATTGACGATATCTGAGTAAGTCTGTCATAAGTCCTAATCATGGAAATTTATCCCATTGGTAAATTCACCTCTACATTATAATTATGAGGAATAAAATCTGATAGTCATTAGCTCAACTGCCAGGGAGTTGGCTCTCACTCTCTCAAACGGGTTTTGTAAGCAATCAAGTAATGGACATTGGCAAAATAGTCGTGGTTGGGATTCATCCAACGACAACTAAATGGAATATCCTTGTTTGCTTTGAATTTCTCTTATACTCACAATCACCAAAAACTACATCGCAGCAGGTTGGGAAGTTGGGAGAGCGTTACGAAAAAGATACTATCATTAGAGTCCATTATAGAAATTTATTGAATAAATATACATATGGATGCATTATTAATGAACGTGTTTTGGCAGGGGCTTTAATCAAGCAGCTACTTGTGTATTAAGAAGTAAGTTGAGGATGCGTTTCATAACAATTCACAAAATAATGTCAGGCAGATCATCATGAGCATTCAGTCGTTGTTGGTGCTGCTATAAAGTATTATGAGAAATTAATTCTAATTGTCATTTCAATGGTATCTAAATATCAGGTAGATAGTGGGATGGTATGATGGGATTGACAGCATCAGCTTCTTGAATAATATTTGCGTATAATTCTATGAGGGGCAAACAGGTAGTTTTCATGCGATGAGCTTTAACTTCAAATAAAATGAAGGTGACAGGAATGCTCAGTTTCGATTTAATCCTTTATTTAATTCCAAGGCGATTAGTAACAATCTTTAAGAAGACAGTTATAATAATAAACGAATAACTTATTCTCCAGAGTAAAAATTAATTATCTTCAATACAGGATAATGCACACAGATAAAAACGAGAGAATAAATAATCTTAAAAGATGAATCTTAACACCCTTTTAATTTTCAGTGCAAGTCAGTGGTCAATAAGCCCAATAATTTTGTAATCACGAATGTTAACAATTGTTTGTCTTCTCAAAGTCTGTTTAATTGTGATTTGTAAATAAATGGCGACAATTCAATGCGCTCAAGGTAAAATGCAAATTCACTAAAGCGTTTCTTGTGATTTAAAAATATACTTCCATTATGGATAATAGGCATATAAAACAAACATAAAATTCCCTAATTTTGTCTACACATCCGAACAAATGCGACCAACTGTCCAAACAGTACCCGGGCCCCAGAAGATAATTTTTGCTTGTATTCGGAATAACCCACGTCCGTAGAACAGTCAGCATATCAAAGTGAGTTTGGGGCATGAATTTCCTATTTGCAAAATTCTCACTTGGAAAAATGCTACTTGCTTACGATGGGTGGTTGGATATCGATGCCTACTGCGCACGATAAAAAAGTCAACACAGGAAAGGTTTGATTCGAGTGATGAGCAAATGCAGTTATACAAATGATTGCGCAACACTTACTGACGATATCAGAATAGTCTATGTAGAGGTTGAATTTACCACATGATCAAATTGCCATGATTATAGA